>CAJNIZ010038802.1:2255-43053 GCA_905231905.1 Symbiodinium pilosum | reverse complement strand
ATTATGGTTTGGGCATGGATGCAATCACAGATTTGCCATCGCACAGAAGGATTCTCGCACATGGCACTCTCCATGGCCAACGCAGGCAGGTTGCAGCCACCGTGTCGAGTCTACGAATGTATGAGATGCAAGATTGAGAAGCTCTGGGTGCATTACTGCAGAGTGTCTACGTTGGTCATGCAGAGTCTGAGAGTTTCCTGCGTGCGCTGCCTGTCTTTGGACCTTGTCTTTCTGTTCAGCAGAACAAACCCCAAATGAAACAAGAAGGCAAGCCAAACGCTACGCATCTGAAGACTTGTCATGCTCATATATTCGCCTGCGTAACCTCATCTGTTCTTAGCAATGGACGGCAATTCCCTGCACGGAATTATCCCCCCCCACCCCCCCCCCCCATTTCCACTAAAATCGCTTCAACCACACGGCCTCTTACAGGCGCCGTCTCCATAAACTTTAGAGTATAGTATAGTTCAGTCTGTAGTACTTCAGAGTATAGTATAGTATAGTATAGTATAGCATAGTATAGTATAGAAATAGTCGATGCCGTAGGAACCCCTGAGCCTTCCCTAAATCTTACCCTGAGGCTCCCGGACCCCCGTAGTGAGATCCCAAACCTTAGCCCCCGAAACCCTAATGATACTAGGAGCCTTAGGGCACCTGAAACCCTAAATCCAAAACCCTAAAACTCTAATTATGCAGGGAGCCTTAGGGTAAATCCTTTTTCTGGAAACGCTCGGTTCATCCTTGACTCGTGAACATGCCGGGAGACTGCCTCTCAATTCCTGGGGAAGTTTAAGGATTTAGGGTTTAGGCTTTCAGTTTTGGGGTTCTTGCAAAGCGTGTTCTACAGGGCCTGTGTTCTTGAATGCTAGAGACGTGTTTGTTAGTGTTTATTAACCATGTTATGCCCAACCCCACTACTCAGGACCTTCTGGGAGGACATATTAGAATGTGACAGGGTTAAAGTATGTGAAAGCTTGCGGGGTTGCAGACACCACACACATCCCATCATTATAAGAGCGAACCAATCCCTTGGGCTCCAGGTCTATAAATAATACTCACATTGGGCCGCACTGTGTACAAGTAGTACTCCCTACACCCTATAAGCCTTAGACCCTCCTAAGCTCCTTAAAGGAAGTTATGTAGGGGATCATGTAGGGCAGTATTCTAGGGCTTATTAAGGGGCCCAGAACCTATATAAGAACTACTATCCCCAAAGTCCCAAACATCCAAATGTGTGCTGCTGATAGACATTTTACCGTTAGTACTATTGGAACTGGTGTCCGAAGTATCGGATTGTAGGAACCCCACGTTGAGACCCGCGTTTTGAAACAAATCGATCAGGAACCCTCTCCCTCCGAGTCCATGTGGGGGTTTCCCAAAACTGGGGCTACCCTTTTGGGGTCCCAATAATAAGGACCCTAGTATTTTGGGGTCCATATTGGGGCCCCCTCTGTTGGGAAACTACCATGTATTCAATCATTGGATATTGGCGATTTGGGTAGGCACCGGGGTAGTAATAACTGTAGCTTTGGAGAAGTATGTGGTGAGTGGGCACTCGACCCTAAACCGTAAACCCAAGTTTGCACAAGGCACCGCGTGAGGTCTCGTTGAAAACTGCACGCTTGCTGCTAACGACGCTTGTCTGCAGATTTCCCAAACCCCGGCGTGGTCCTTTACCTGGTTTTTGGGTTATATAGGGGTATAAAAAAGAGTTATGTAGGGATAATGGAAAAGGAAATGGGAACTACTATTTAGGCTTTAGGGTTTAGGGTCTAGCTTGTTTACTGCACGTCTTGTTTCCGACTCCAGCTTGCGAACTTCCGGTTTTGGAAAGCCGTAGATTGGGCCGTACATGTGTACGAACGTGGATTGTTCTTGGACATGGTGTACATGGCCGCTGCAAAAGAGGCACCGCCATACTCTTACAGGGTCTGCTCAGATAGTATTTCCTGTGCGTATGAGCTATGTCATCTCCCCACCTACAAATACTACCGGGAGGAGCTATGTCATCTCCTCACCTACAAATACTACAAGCAAGTGACCAGGAGTACATTTTAGGGCCGCTATACACTTGAAGTCCGTGGGTAACAGCGGGTACCTGGGTTAAGTGTTCTCAGAAAGAAATGTCGTGATTCCTTTCTGGGGTTCCTAGGATACGGACGAAGTGTAGTATATGGGGGGCAGAAAAGAGGACCTTTATAGTAAGAGGCTTTGGTAACCCCAGCCCCAAAAAACAGGACACCGTGACTATTAAGCCATGCTTAGTTGGGGGGTGGTGTTTCCTGACATGCTCACCTCGGAAGCGCGGTCTCTAGACTTCACACAACTTGAGGTCAAGAGCCCTTGGTGAGGAGCCCACTATTACAAGAGATTCCGGAAATTCTAAACCCTTACCTTAGACTTGAAGCCCGCACCAGCTCCCAGGCAAACCTGGACCTTTGACTCTTGAGCACCAGTCCCCTCACCCCGCATCGATCGTAGTAGGATTCAGGGTAATCATAGTTAGCAGCAGCAGCAGCAGGACTGGTAGTAGTTGTCGCGGTCGTCGTCGTCCTCGTAAAAACGGTAGGCCACATCGGCCAACCCGACAGCCAGGACCAGCGCTGTTGCCGCCGTAGCCGTGGACAGCTTTGTGGAGGCTGGTATTCTTGTTTAGCTTGAGTCTCTAAGAAAGGGGGCTCGCCTAAGAGCCCTTGGACATCAAAAATGTCAGTGAAGGGAGATTTTGCAAGAAATTTGCCAACCCTAAACCCCTAAACCCTAAACCCTTTTCCCCAAAACCCTAAGCCCTAAAGCCCCCACTCTCCCTTCCCCACCCCCCCCTCCCCGGGCTTTGCTAATCATGGGTCCACAGTAGGCTGCTTCTCGCAAGGTCTTGTAGATCTATTTGTTTCCATCGTTAGGCCTTGTTTTGTAAACCACTGGTTCAGGATACAGCCCAGTCCCGTTGAAGATAGTTGTCACTTCCAAAATTGTATTTAGAAGCCCAGGTACCCATATAGTAGGTCCTTGGGTTACAGATAGTATAAAATTATATAGGGACTTAAGGACAGGAACCCAATACATAGGTAATTGGGCTTCTAGGTGTATTTGTTATAATAATTTGGTTACCTTCCTGTGGTGTAAGTTCAGGGTTTAGGGTTTTACGTTTTACTGTATGCCCCGACTGTCGACATGCACCGCTGCAAAAACAAGAGTTGGATGTACGGAACAAGTCGGATGTTGCCATCAAACCAGGCCTTTTTCTGCTGAAGCACAACAAATGAAGAGGCTTAGGGTTTTTAGGTTTTGGGATTTAGGGTTTAAGGTGAGGTTGTTTTTGCGCACAAGGCATTGGGCCGATGCAAGGGGGGCGGACTACATGTATATTTGCAGTTGGTTCAATCCTTGTTTTGCCAGCTCGCCAATCAGCTTCCGTACGTGAACAGCCCTCAAAGCAAGCACGTGTGTACTTAGTCAGGATTGCAACAGGGCACGTTTCCGACGACCATCTCTGGATCCGAACCAATACCATCCCCAAACTAGCGTGGAACCCCTTAAAGGGCCGCATAAAGGCTACTGTCCTCCTGCGCAAGAGGCTGCAGAGGCTTCCACGTCAATAGTTGGGGGAAACAAATCTGTGTTGCAGGTTGTCACACTGCCAATCTTAGCTCACGCCGCAGAGGGTGAACTCTCTGTGGCTGAGCTGCAAGCTTGCGATGGTGTTCACTCTTTCGGGCTTTGAGAGTTGTGCCACTGATGCTGGGCCAACACCGGAAGTCCTAGACATCCCAGAAATGATGAAATTCGGATTGAAAACCCATGCACTAAACCCTAAAACCGTGATTTTGGAAGTCCACTGTCTCAGCGCGGCACAATTTACAGACCTTAGGCAACTCGGGTGTAATGACGAAGTTTAGGGCGAAAGGCACCGTTTAGGATTTAAGGGGTTTAGGGGAGGGTCTGCTTTGGTGAGGAGCAGGATTGGGGCTTAGGGGCTGTAAGTTTCGGAGCTTTGGGCTGAAGGATAGGGGTTCAAAGGGAAGTCAGAATTGGTTGTGTTTTCGGCGAGAGCAGAAGGCGTTTTTCATCAGGGGTCTAGATATGTCCGGGAGGGTGGTGTGTTCAAGCTTAGAGAAATTTAACGCTGCCCTCGACATTGTTATGGCAATCCTAAACCCTACACCGCTTCCATCAGCCAGCTGTCCTCGCTAGCGGCTAACACTTGTGCAGGCGTTCAAAGGACTTGTGGAAAACAATTCTGCGCCGCTTCTATCTTTTGGATACTGCCCACCTTAGCAAATTCAACACGAGCGTGTTTGAAGCTCCTAGGATTACCCCTATGATAGCCAGCTACTTGGTGGGTGCCGTACCCATTATATACATATATGAATACTTCTACATACTATATCGAGATATATATATATATAGAGATACATAAATTATATTAATGTATGGATTAGCCAGAGGAGTAAAATGTGTCCTCGCACGCCACTCCCGAGAAGCCTCGCAAACATTCGGCTCTTCCTCTGTGTAAGCCGTAGCCTGAACTCCTTACATTGGGGGGTTACATAGGGGATTATACAGGGTTTAGGCTTTAGGATGCTTTAGGATTTGGGGTTTAGGGTTTAGGGTCTAAACTCCTTAAAGGGGGGTTACATAGGAGATTGTATAATATAGGGGAGTATTATAGAGGTTATTAAGGGGGGATACTAGGAGTTTTGACTACAGCTTATGTATTGATTTTGAAGCCTTGTGCGGCTGAGAAGCTAGGTGGGTAAAACCCAAGCTACAGCCAAGCAAAATCCTATGGATTTTGCTGTAGATTCTTGATTCGGCGTTATAAAGAGTATCGTGTTTCTCAGTCTACCTGCGCAGGTCAACAGGTTTAGGGTGGAGGGTAGAAACGCCGAATGCTAGGCTACCTAGGGCGATCATGTTTCACTGGCCGGGTTATGAAAAAAGGTTTGGTGACGCCAAGGCAATGAGTCAGCCATGGCATCCCTCAGACAGGCCTTAAACCATATATATAATCCCTACATCGCCCCTATATAGACCTTATAACTTATAACTCCCAAAAAGAGTACACCTAATTTTTGGAAACCTTGAAACCCTATATAATCCCTATAACACCCCGATCTAAACCCTATGACCTGAGCCAACTATACCATGCCACCCAGGTGATGTTCTTCTTTGCGCGTCCCGTTCTGGGCTTCGCCACAACCGTGGCATTGCATCCTGGCTGGGCAGCCATTTTTAGGGCGGACCATGTTTGGCACAGTTTGCGGGGGAAGGTTTGGGCTAAGGTTAAAGATTTTTGACTGAGTTTTTGATTAGGGTTCATTTCCTGGGCCACTAAAGAAATATGAATCTAGGTCTGGGGCCCTTGAAAAAGAGAGAGCCAGGCTATTACCTGGTGCATCTCAAAATGGTGAGAGTTTCTTTTCTGAGATATTCATACCTCATCAAGAGTTTTAGGTTGCGAGAAAATACTTTTGAGTAGGTCAACGACCCCGCCCAATCCAGCTCACAAGAAGCTCTACGTTTTCCAGTCCCGCCTAAACGCTGGGTATTGCCCCCACCCTGTAACAGTGTATATTAGTGGTCATCGTAAGGGCTATATATAGCCATAATAGAAATATTATTCAACTATTACAGAGTGGGGGCAGTACCCGAGCCCAAACGCTTAACTTGAAAGCTTGCAGATCCCACGCGTCAAGGCCCCGGGCACAAAGTTGTTTATCCCTGCCCTGGGCACTAGACGCGAAACTTTTTCTTTTGTGGTGGAACCCTGTTTCGATTTGAAATCTTCCAGTTTCGAGTTAGGCAAACAGCTGTAGGATTTTCTTGTGTTGGGATTACAAGGAAGAAGCCTAGGTAGGGACAAGTTCAAGTTATACTCAGGCAATATGTAATATCCCACAGTCTGTTACAACTACTCAGACAGGTACCACTAGTGTGTTGCAATACGCTAATTTAGCCCCTACACCCTATATACTCTAAGCCCCCAGGACCATGCCGGAGAAGCCATAGGAAGGAACATCAATTCCCTAACCCAGACCGCAAGGGCTGAAGTCATGATGCTGTTTTTGGTATGAAGTCCAATGCAGTATCCCAAGAAGAAACCACTGAAGCACCCTAGACCCCACGAAGCAGAGTACTTCAGGCACCTCAGGTCCCAGTTCACGCAAGACGGCCTACATGAAGATGGTAGCCCCCAACAGCAAAAGCCCAGACCCCTAAACTGCATGATGACCTGCTCGTGCAACATTGGAATCCTAAGGTCCTAAAGCCTAAGCCATGTAAGCCCAATTCGGTAGCTTCCATAAACTAAGGGGACCCAACTATGGATCCCGATATATTACAACCCCTATTGTGGGGACCCCCAAACTGTTAGCCCTCATTCGGACCTCATATACGAATCCTAAGCCTAAGCCTTAAATCCTGAATTTGCCTGCTGGTAGAGAAAAAGCTGTAAATCCGACACCCTCAACCATAAACTGAGGCCTTGGTTTATAGTACCCCTTAAGTAGATAGAATATGGCTTTGGGTATATTATAGTAAGATCCCCATATACCCCATATTGTATCTACTTAAGGGGGACTATAGGGGAAGACCTGAAGGAAGGCCTGGAGGCCGGTAAGCCCTAAACCCCAAACGCTAGACCTCACATCCCAAAACCTGAAAACTGTAAACCCTCAACTTAGGGTGTGGGGTTAGGAGGCCGATGCTATACCCTAAACCCGAGACCTTGTCAACCTTCAAGATCCTAAGCTTACAAGGTTTCTTGGGACCCTTAATCCTGGGTCCTTAATTACATACCCAGTATCCACCTGATATGAGCCTATAGAGGCCTCAAAACCTAAATCCTAAACCGGACGCCCCCCTTTACCGTAAGTCCCAACCCAAAGTCCCAGATTCCCAAAACCACAGCTCCGGCCATAAACTGCAAACCAGGTTTCCTTTCCTCCGGAGCCGTAGCGCAGCGGCTGCAGCCCGGATGGGCGCTTGTGGCCTTACGTGGCTCAGTGTAAAACTCTAGGGATCAACCGGCCTTGTTGTGTGGCTTCTGGGGTTTCTATTCTATAGTCCCTCTTAAGTAGATAGAATATAGGGTATATGGGGATCTTATTAGAATCTACCCAAAGCCACATTCTATCTACTGAAGGGGACTATAACCCTATAAAGCCTAAAGGCTATACTGCGGTTTAAGGGTGTAGGCTGTAGGCTAAGTCCCCCTGACCCTCCAAGTAGGGGCTAGTGGCATTTGAGGGTCTTGGGGAAGAACTTTGGGGCCTCATGGTTTACAGAGCTTTAGGGGGTGTAAGGCCTAGTGGAATTACTTGAGTTCTCAATGTTGAAGGTTTGGGTAGCAGCCGTAATTCATAAATCCCCTTCCTGTAAGGGCCTTAACATCAAGATCCCTGTTATACCCCCTGAACCCTGGACCAGGTTAGGGGAGTACGGTTTTAAGGGTTTTGGTTTAGGGCCTGGGTGGACTCAAAATCTGCGATGTCAGCTTTGGAGCTCACGGCTTGGGATTTGTGTTTAGGGTTTAGGGTTCAGAATTTAGGGTCTAGGGTTCGGAGGTTCAAGTTGTGAATTCAGGGTTTCAGAGTTTGGGCGTGGCAGGGTTTTAGGATTGGTGTGCAGCACACTCTGCTAACGCGAATTTGCCGCTGCCCAATCCTTGTGTGCCCAGAGATTGCTAAGTAGAAGCCCATAAAGCTTAAACGGTTTAAACCATAAACCTTAAACCGGGAAGCCTAAATCTCGGTGGGGATCTAGCAGATAGCATAGGGTGGCCTGATGTATGATTTCTTGTTGTACCTGGCCGTGTTGATGTCCTGTTGTGTTCTGATGCTTGTGCACCTCGCTACCATCAGCAAACGCTTCAAGTGCAACTTGGTGAGTGTTAAGTGCCGTTTAGGGGCCCCTAGACCCAAAGCTCTAAACCCTGAACCCAATACCCTGAACCCTAAGCCCTAAATAGTAGTTTCCATTTTCCTTTCCTTTATCCCTATATAACCCTTTATTATCCCTATACCTAGTAAGGAATGCTTGAAAGCATCCTCAAGCTCTCGACTGTTCAAATGGGGACAACCTCTTCCGACCTTATCTCACACGGTTGCTTCTAACTTCCTACTATAGTGGGGGCATTCAATGTTAGTGGGTGGCGGGGAGTCATTACCAGGGCGATGGAGGTAATTCTCTAGAATATCATGATACTATAAACCCTAAGGGTCCAAGGACCCATATCATGGGGTTTCAGAGCCCAGATAGTATAATATTAATGGTATTTGGGCCCTAAGATCCTATTTTGTGGGTCCTTGGAACCTTAGGGTAAACATGATGCCGTTTGCAAACGTGTGCCTTGACCGCTGTCCAGTGCCTGAGGATGCTTTCTTTACCCTGGGTGCCTCGGCTGTCCTTACCTGGGTGGTTTAGGGGGTTTAGGGTACAGGGCTTAGAGTTTAGGGGTTTAGGGTTTAGGGGTTTAGGGTTAAGGGGTTTAGCGGTTTAGGGTTTAGGGTACAGGGTTTAGGGTTTGGATTCGGGTTTTGGGCAAAGGGTTTGCACGGATCAGGGTGGAGGGACAAAGGTTTACGGTTTAGGGCTTGGGGTCGGTCCATGGCTTGGGATGTAGGTATTTGGCCTTAGGTGTAAAGCTTTGGGTTATAAAGGGAACAGCAAATTGTTTTAGTTCGGACCTGCGTGTAGGGCTTAGAATTCATTGCTCCCTCTCCCACCCCCTAGTAATGAATATGCCCTCAAAGCACGATCTTCATCTTGACAACCACTGCTATGATGTAATTGCCTGCGCCGACAGGTTGCGCAGCCGCTGCGAACCCTGGGCCCTAAGCCCTAAAACGCGTGATGCCTTGCGAAAGCGGAAGTTACGTTCTTGTGAGGAGTAAGAGAACAAACTTGGGCACGGAGGCTAGAAGCTAGAAGTGTCCGTAGTTGCTGCAGGGTTTTGGCCTGCGGAATTCGCTCAGAGGTTTTGATTGAGGAGATGTAGGACAGCATGCTTGTTTGTTTGCAATGTCTGGATTCATTCAGGGTGTATACACTATCCGCGGCTGGCGGCGGCAACACAAAAGCGTGCTGATATGGCTCTGCTGAAACATCCGCGAAACATTCAGGGAACCAACATAGGGGAAGTGAGGGCCGTGACGGGCACTCAGAATCACGTCGCACATTCAGTGACCTAGATTTGCGAAGCGATCTGCCGCAGTGGTCCACCAACATAACTCCAAGATAGCCCAATATAACCCCAATATAACCCAATATAGCCCCCAATACAAACCTAATATAACCCCATATAGCCCCAACGCATAACCCTAATATAAGTGCCTATATAGCCCCCTCACATCCACTAAACACAAAGCCAAACCCTTAGCCAGTAGCCTGGTGCCCAGGCAGCGGTTGCTTTCAAGCTGGAACCAGGTTTGTGGGTGGCTCGCCTGCTTGGTTTCGGGTTTAGGGATTAGGGTTTAGGCTTTAGGGATTAAGGTTTAGGCCTTAGGGATTATAGGGTTTAGGGATTAGGGTTTTAGGGACTAGGGTTTAGAGTTTAGGGATTAGGGTTTAGGGTTCAAGGTTTAGGGTTCAGGGTTTAGGGCCAACTGCAATAACAGTTTTAAGCTGCGTCAGACATGTGAGGTAGGATAAGGTCGTCCCGATGATTTGGGTTTCACAAAACTTGCAATTTTAAACGACCTCACCCGACCTCACCCTAATGGTGGTGTACATAGGGAACATGACCAAAGTGGCCTTAGATCGGAAATTGAAAATATTCTAAATATCCTTGCAAAAGGGTTCTTTAAAGCCTTGGGTTGCCTAGGTTTTCGTGGACTTCAGGGTTAGGGTTTAGGGTTTAGGGATTTTCACAAGTGCCAGCACGGAGGATGAGATCTATCGCTGTGTTGTTTCTTGTGCAGCAGCTACTCGGGAGCTGCAGGACATGTTCGGCAGCATGCTGCCGTCGGTTGCTTCCAGCTTGGCAGCGGCCACACCCCCGGCGATGGGCAGTCGCGACAAGCGGAAGCCCATGCAACAGGGCAGGAAGCCGAAAGGGCGTGGCAAGGGACTGCAGAAGGACAGCGGACCTGCTCGCGCGGAGGACCAGGAACAGACAATGAAGGATATGCTCCGCATGATCTTGCGACACGATCAGGCCATCAGTCGCATAAGCATGGATACCACGATCCTGTTCACCTTCATGAACAAACCCAACCATCAGGAGAACATACTCCCTGCGCTGTATCGTGTCAGCCAGGCCTGGAGAGCGAAGATGGACACGGAGACCAAACCGAGCCTCTCGCTCAGGGTAACAGTCCTCCACTGCCTCATGGCCGAGTTGGAGGCAAGGGTCAAGGCAGTAATGGCGGAGCCACACATGCAAGAAGCAGGGTTGGATGACCCCCGAGGGGTTGTGGACGACGCTGATGTGGCAACCGTCCACAGAGACCTTAGTCCCCGTGGACAAGTCTGGCACCTCTCAAGACAACCTCCTGGAGATAATCCGAGAGGTCAAGGATCATTCGCTCCGAGAGGGCGCGCTGTACCGATTCCAAGTGAACCGCCCGTTAGCGGAGGAAATGACAGGTCACCAGATCACGTTCACGGCGGAATGCGGCCTCCGCTCCCCGGGGGCACTCCAACTCTACGACTCGATTCTGAAGTTGACCGGGGTGTCAGCACTACAGCTGATCGCGCTCCGACTTCACCGCCCCCGACTCCAACCGTCGGCACTAGCTGCTACCCTCCAGGAAGCGTGGAGAAGGTACGGGCCCTCAGGCTGCAAAACCCCCATAATCTATGCTACGCCAACTCAGTGACCATCAGCCTCCTCTGGATAATGGTGCAGCACCAAGGTGAGCTGGACGCGGTGTTAGGTCATGGCCCAGGCGCACAGGTCTTGATGTCACTGCTGCAGTCCAGAGGCCAATTGCTCTGCTTGTCCCAGATGCTTGCGTGGCAACCCATATGGCGGAACTGGAGAAGGCCTACCCAGCAGCATGACGCACATGAGTTTTTCGCGCACATGCAAGACTGCATCGGCCTGCCAGATTTTGATGGGGACTGGGAGGCCAGGATTGACAGCGGCGGTTCTCATTTGGTGAGGGACGGGGGCACCACGGGACAGGGCATCTCCATTTCGGTCCCTCGTGAACCCGATTCCCTTAGCAATTGCATTAAGGACTGGTGTCTCCAACCGCAGAAGCATGCGCTAGTTACTGCCCCCAATTGGTTATGCGTACATTTCCTGCGATTCACCAGTTCTCTGAATGGAGGCTCTCAAAAACTGGAGACGGCCATACACTTTCAGGCGGGGGAGATCATTCATGTTCCACTCTTTGCCACCGGAAACTCACTATCGTGGATCCCATACCGGATCATGGCTGGGGTCACACATGCTGGCCCGACCCTTCAGGCCGGACACTATCGAGGGTTCCTAAGTGAGGCCTCACCGGGTAGGGGAAACCCAAATGGGTATCGATTCAGGATCACTGATGATAACGTGCCATCCAGGATCGCTAGCGCAGAGCAAAACCGCATCCTTGGCCACCAGTGCTACATGTGCTTCCTGCTAAAAGTTTCAGGGGAGCCTCTACAGTGATCCTGGAGGGGGTGACGGCTGGCGGACTCCCGCGCCGTGTGACCACCGGTAGCTTCAGGGGTCGGCAGCCGGAAAAAAGAGTGTGCACCATTTCTCAGATGCACACTGCGAGTCGTTCTTCAGCTTGCATGCCTGAGAACAGCACCAGCCTCGCATCCACACCGGTTCACCTCCCCTTGGAGAGTTCCGCCTGGGGCAGCAAGTCACACGGCCGGATGAATTCCGCCCCACCACTCATTTCACGTTGATGCTCACTTCTCTCATCTGCTGCCCATCACCTTCTTCACCCATCATCCATCATCACCGCTGTATATACACCATGCCAAGCCTAGGAGCTGCGGTTTCCGCCTCCTGGAGAAGAAATAGCGAGTTTCCTACACCGGCCCACGCGTAATCGCGAGGGCGTGTGTGGAGTTTTGAATGATGTACATAGCAGCAGGCTGATTTTCCACTGCTGGATTCCCAATAGGCTGTGATACCCGCAGGCACACGTGCCGGGGTCATTTACCTCAGCTCCCGCTGCAGCACGCTGCGGGGAGGTTTCTTTTGAGGCTGCCATCATGATTGGCCGCATCTGAGATGCGCATGCCGCGCTAGGCGAGACCCAGACTTGCTGCGTACGCAAAGCAAAAGCAAAAAAGCTACGAGTTTGTGCCCTGAAATGGTTGTGCACCGTGGAAGCCTCAATAGTTACAAATGTCACACCCTCAAAATCTGGGACCTGCCTATGATATATTGAACCGACGTACTTTAAGCGGTGCCCCAAACCATTTTCTGCGGGGGCTGGGTCATGCTGCTGAGGGATAGAGTTCACGGGGCCTCAGTAATTATAAGGGCCTCTTTAGTGTTAGAATCCGCAAACTTTTCATCTTGCCAAATACACCAAACAAGTGATAAAGCTTCAGAATTCCAAAACTAGAATTTCCACTTGAAATAGCTGACATGAAACAAGGTCCCCTTGAACGATTTTGGTACCATGAGTAAGCCTCTGATGTTGGTGTTGATTAAGGTCCCCATGCAAGAGCGGGTCCCACGTGAACCTCTAACACCCTAGTACAATGTCCACCCACAACCCTATTGTATATCTTTCCCTCACCTACATTCTGCGAAGCCCTGTGTGGATTATCATGTTGTGCTTGCCATTGTGCTTCTCAACAAGGTTTCGAGCTTAGGGCTTCGGCTCTAGGGTTTACTTCTGCCGTGCGCCACCTAGGGGCCAAACTCGTGGAAATCGCAGGTGCAAGCCCGGAGAAAAAGTCTTAGATTTCAGGCAACCTTGGGGTTTGAGATGCCATAGTCCCCCACAGACCTTTTTGGTGTTTTTGCTAACACAAGACATTACTTTTTGTAACGTGGTCCTTTTGGCAAAGCATTTTCAAGAACTTGCTTGGCTCAACCACCCACAGAAAGAACCCCACACCCTAAACCTTTAACCCTAAACCCTTAAACCCTAAACCTTATACGACCTAAAGCTCAAACCCTAAGCCCTAAACCTTAGACCCTGAACCCTAAACCCTAAACCGCGTAGGTGGGAATTTGCTACCACGTGGGTGCCGTAGCCAGCGCTCTGGTAAAGGCCGCGTATGCTTTACTTTGAGGGTTGAGGGATTACGGTTTAGGGATTAGGGATGAGGGATTAGGGATTAGGATTTAGGGTTCGGGGTTTAGGGTTTAGGGTAGCACGTGCAGGGGGAGTCGCCACCGGGCGGATCTGAAGCCTGATGCAAAAGGGTTTAGGGTAAGAACCCCTATAACCTATATAGCATCCCCAATATTAACCTACTTATGAAATCGGGACCCTAGGTTTAAGGATGTAGGGTGTCCAGGGACCGTAAGTGGCGGGATTATACAGAGGTTGTATAGCTTTAAGGGTTCAGAGGAAAAATCTAACCTCGAATCGAATGGGAAATTTAAGTTGAACTGGGATCATAAAGGTAATTGGATATAGGGTGTTAAGAGGATTGCCAGGCCCAGGACCTTGAAATCCAACACCCTGACCGTGTTAGGGTTTAAAGTTAAGTTTAGGGTTAGGCGTTTAGGGGTTTAGGGGTTTAGGGGATTAGGGGATTAGGGGATTAGGGGATTAGGGTTCTAGGGTTTTAGGGGTTAGAGGATTACGTAGGGGTTTAGGGTTGTAAGGGCTTACGGGCTTAGGGTCTAGGACTTCTGGCTTAGGAGCCGGAGCCATAGGAGCCTTCACCTGGGTAGGGGAAGCCCAAAGCTAGAAGGCCACGTGGGTGGTTGTCAAAATTATGGTCACTTTTTGGCTACCCTAAATTTTAGGTGCCCTATTATAATAGGGATCCGAATAGGGGACCATATTTTTTTGACAACCACCCACGTAATGGGGTCATCTGCTCTGACCATAATTGTCCTTACTTTAGGGTCCAGGATTTCGGGCCTAGGGTTCAGGGTCTTATTAAGGTCCTGTCATAACTCCGATTGCTCACTGTGACACCTGCTACCGTAAGGAGGAATGACTGAAGTCATAAGCTATTACCCTCTATTATTACTACCCTAAGCCCTAAACCCCAATTTCGTGAGATGCCTATCAACAAGACCTGGACACCTAGACGAGCTGAAGCCGTGAACTGACAAAGTCACATAACCTTACAGCTAAAGACCCGGCTGTCGGATCCTGAGCCGTAAGTCTTGTAAAGCTTACAAACCACCTTTTAACTCTAGAGACCCTATAACCCCTAAGCCTGCAAATACGCATAAATCAGGTGCCCATCCTGCACACGCTCCTGTCCGCCGGACCCTCTTGGGCAGGCGCTGGCTTAGGGTTTTGGGCTTAGGGCCCTCTTTGGAGTCGATGGTTGTTTATTGAGGGCTTGGAGCTTATAGACTTATTGGTGTCTAGTAGCTTAGGGAATGAGGGAGTATAATCCCTACATACTTCCTGCATAACAGATTCTCTACCTGTTTCAGGCTTGGGGATCAGATATTAAGGCTCAGGGTGTAGGGGCTGGTCATAGTGACCTCACCTGACATCCACCTCAGCCCCAACGCTGTAATTTTGCCAGAAAGGCTCCCAAGCAAGAAACATTCTCATAATTGTATATACAAGACGTGGCGAAGTGTTGTTATTAGTCTTTTCACGAAGGTAACGGGATGAATCCCTGCCATCTTCTTTCGCAAGACCTGCCCAACAAAAGCCAGGCGGCCGTGCCTGTGCAGCCTTCTTCGGTCTCACGCTAAGCTGTCCGCGGTTGCTGGTATTTGGGGTTTCGGAGTTCAGGGAATCACAGGGATGGGTAGGGATATAGGATTTGCGGCTCAGGGTGTGGTTATGTAAGGTAGATGTTTCAGGGGCCCCCAAACCGCAGCGACCCTGTAAGAACCTCCTTGTGCACGTATCAACACTAAACCCTAAACCGTAGCATCTGTCCGTACTGTTTGGGGCTGCTCCGGAATGTATAAAAATAACGGCGATAGTATTCTTATCAGTATTCATTATAGCCATAAGAACACTTCTAGTAGGAATAGTCATGATCCGAATAACGATAAGAGTAATAAACACCCTAAACCCTATTGTGGATGGAGGAAATCTTGCACCACCTAACATAGCCTATACCCCAATGATTACTGTTCCTTTGGGGTCCTAAGCGGTGCAGGATTTCCTCCAAACCCTTAAACCCTAAACCCCGGAACCCTAAGCCCTTAATCATGAAGCTACATCAAAAACCCTAGACACTAAACCCTAGGTAAACGTCTTTCACGCAGGCTTGGGGGGTTTCGGGTTTAGGGGGTTCCGGGTTGGAATGACTAGGGTTTCGGGTTTAGGGTTTTAGGGTCATGAGGGTTTAAGGTTCATAGGGTTGAGGTTTTAGGGTTTAAGGGTCATGAGGGTTTAGGGTTTATAGCGTTAAGGGTTTTAGGGCTTAGGGTTTTAGGGTCCTGAGGTTTGTGCTACTGCTTCCCTTTTCACAGAGCACTCCGTCCTCCTCCTACTGAGAGGTACGATAGCAAAAGGATACAAACATACACTGGGCGCGATAGTTCTTGTCAGGAGAGTGAGGGCGTTGATTGGGTGGTTCCCAAAATTAGGGTCCCATTTGGGTACCCCTGGATATAAGGTGCCGTAATATACGTAGTCTAATTCTACGCAACAGGGGCCTATAATTGTCCGAATAAGCTTGATTTCTACAGTCCACCCTAAATCCATTTGGGGTTCAGGTCCTGAATGTTGAGATTTAGATGTCCCTAAACCCTAAACTGTGAATCTTGCCTCTCCATGCAGGATCTGCAGACGAAGCGTCCATGGGGCTTAAAAAGACAATGTGAATCTTGGGATGTGTGTTGTAGGATTCGGGATTAGGGAATCCCTAGATCCCTAAACCCGGCGCAAACACTAAGTGCCATATTATGGAAGTCCTCAAGCCTCAAATTTAACCCTAAGCCCCTAAATAAGTCCCTGAGCCCAAACCCTAAGCCCCTCAACCCCACTCCCTAAACCCCTAAACCCTACGCCCTATAATATGTAAGTCCCTAACCCCCAAACCCACAAATGCCAAACACCCAAAACCCTTAACCCTATAATCGAAGGTTGAAAACATGGGCCCCTACAATGGGCCCTTAACCCTGGGATCCGAAATACCTACTATACACCCACATGTACCCCTAAGGGTCCCTATACAGGCCCAAGGGCCCATATTAGAGGCCCATAATTGTAACCTTAGAATACTATACTACAAAGTCCCTGAGCCTAAGCCCTACGCCTGAAACCTATATTAGCCTTGTACTATTTTAGTCCCGAAGCGTAAGCCCAAAACCCTAAACCCTAAGCCTTAAATTGTAGTTTCCATTTTATTTTCCATTATCCTAATACAACCTTAATAAACGTCCCGAAGCGTAAGCCCTAAACCCTAAACCCTAAAGCCCTCAGCCCTTACCGAGGCGTTCTGTTGGGACCGGCTCTTGGAGGACCTCTCTCTTCCTTGAACGACGAGGCCACGGCTAATCCAGACCCCTGGGAGGATCTAAAAAAGGGGTTAGGGTTTAAATCCCTGATGTGAAGCCACAGTAGCTATATATATATATATATTCCGTTTATAATTCCCCATAATCTTCTAGGGGATCTAATTTCTAAATCCCTTTGCGGGCCTGGGAAGGGTTTTGGGTTTGGGTTTTAGGGTTGGGGGCAAGGTTTCAGGGTTTACGGTGTATCAAGGGCTGTATCCCATGGTTTGGGGATCCAAGCTCAAGAGTCCCAAGGGTACAAACCTTACATAATGTTTAGGGGGTATATAGGTTATAGGTTACACAGGACAACTTGCTGATACTGCGGACAGTCTGAAGGTTTCTGTAGAACTTCCTGGACAAATCTGTTACACATTCTTTTGTTCAATTTCAGGCATTTGCCGGAATTAGATTTTTTAACCACCAGGGCTTCAGGGAAGATGAGTTCCTTCACTTACAATGGGGCTTTGGCATACCCCAAAGACAGGTTCGAGGATTCCCCGATGATGCCCACAGGTCCCTCCAGAGCCCCCCTAGAAATTCTGGATGTCCTGCTGCTCAAACTTGCCAAGGAGCCACTGAAGCCTTGGATGAACACGTAGTTACGTAGTTGGTAACCCCAACCCTGAAAGTCATGACTGTATCACTCTATCACAACAAGGTCCTTACTTGGTCTGATTTTTTCAAACATGCCATTCTGCTGTGTCGCATCTGGCAAAGGACTCGCTGATGGCCTTGCTGGTGATCACAGCCCCTTAGCTCAAGAGATGCCGGCACCCTGGGGCTAGAGCGTTTACTCCCCAAACTTCAACCCTACAACAGTCTTGTTTGCCCCCAACGCAACTCTCACAATCTGCGCCACATTTATAGAAAGCAATACTGCTGGTGCAGCCCATCACCTTATCTCCTGTAGAGGATGAGCATGTTACTCTCTGAGTTCAAAAGCCCAAAGGCCAGAAATCAAATTCTTCAGGCCACCACCATGTTGGCACAAGGGCCTCGCACAACCGCATCTACCGTTATTCTAAGCGCTACGGCCGAAGCCAAGCGGGTCCCGCTCACAAAATTGAGCTGTCTCTGGACACCATGTATGGTATGCCAGCTTACATTTGGCAAGAGCGGAGCTGAGATCGTTGCCGTAAAATTACCAGCGACTTAAAGACATCTCCATTGCAACCGTGTACCCCCGCTGTAATTAGAATTCCCAAGCATCTCCCAACATCCCTAGGACTTGCTGAGTGATTTCGGGACTGGAGGTGTTTCATGTCATGGTTCAAGTCTTCTTCATCCTGAAAACCGTGATTCCTAATCCCTAAACTGTGATCCCAAAACTTTACTCCAGAAACCCCAAACCCTAAACCACGTGGTTCACCTCTCCCCTCTCACAGGGCGGAATTACCTGCGCCGCGCAGCTTTGCGTGGCAGAGGCGCTGCCAAAGGATCCGCAGCCCGAGGATGCCAAGGGATGTTTAAGGTTTAGGGTTTGGGGTTTAGGGGTTTAGGGATTAGGGATTAAGGCTTTGAGGGCTTAGGATTTAGGGATTAAGTTTAGGGAGTTCAAGGTTTAGGGGCTGAGGGTTTAGGGTTTCGGGATTAGGGTTTAGAGATTAGGGATTAAGGTTTTGAGGGCTTAGGATGTAGGGATTAGGTTTAGGGAGTTCAAGGTTTAGACGTTGAGGGCTGAGAGTTTAGGATTTGGGTATTAGGGTTTAGGGATTAGGGTTTAAGGTTTAGGTTGAGGGGTTAGGGATTAGGGTTGAGGGATGAGGGTTTAGGATTTAGGGATCAGGTTTAGGGATTAGGGTTGACGGGTGAGGTTTAGGATTTAGGGATCAGGTTTAGGGACTAGGGTTTAGGGATGAGGGTTTAGGATTTAGGGATTAGGTTTTAAGGAGTACTGTAGGGATTCGGATGTAGGGATGAGGGTTTGATGTGGCTGCGATGTTGGGTGGAACATCCAATGGACGAGCTGCAGGGTGACGTCGAGTGCATCGCGGATTTGAGGATTGGAAGCCCCTGACAGCCCCTTGGAAGAAGCCCCTTGGTGGGGTCCTCGTCGGCATTCTTGAAGGGCCCGGGCTCTTGGAGGCCCTGGCCCCTGAAAGGCCTTTGGGAGGCCCCCGGGCAGAAAACCAGCCGTGCTGTGCTGAGGCAGGGCCAGTAGGTCGACCTGCTGCCATTGCCAGCGAGGGGCCCAGGTGCCGCCCACCATCGTAGTTGGGAGGCCAATGCCTCAGGGATTAGGGTTCAGGGTTGCTTTTAAGCGTAGAGGCTTAACTAAATGCTAATGTCATGGGGCTAATTTCCTGTACAATAAGTGGTATCTAACCTAAACTAACCCGCAAACTGTTCCTTCTTGGTATGGCGTGGCTACTTGGTTGCGGGGGCATAGTGCTTGTCACCCCCGCTGCTAAATTTTGCAAGGGCGCTTACAAAGCACAGCAGGACGGTATGCTGAATGGGTGGGACATTGCCCTCAGCCGGCGCTGAGGTTCCTGTTCAATCGCAGCTTCCATTTTCCAATTATCCCAAAAGAGCCCCTACATGCTTGGGTGGTGCGAAGCCCCGCAACCCGCATTCCCTCACTCCTAGACACACATGTTTTAAGCTTGCAGGCCGTCATTGAAGTCAGGAGGAGTCCTGCAACATCTCAATGTCAGCTTGGAGAGGATAAGCTTTTGAACTGCACGTCTGAAGCCCTGAAACTTTAAACAACGCTAAACCCTAAATCCCCAACCTTAAATCCTCCACCCTAAACCCTGAAACCTCCACCTGATCCATGCCGTGTGATTGGAGGACCCTAGGACCGACTTGCCAAGTGAGGAGTCAGGTCACGTACTTGCAGGCTCGCCAAGGGCTTCTCTGGACCCTGGGGCTTACTGGGGAATAAGGGAAAATTATATATGTAGGGGTTTAGGATTTGGTAGGGTTTAGGGTTAGTAGGGAAGAAGGAAACATATGATATGAGGCTTATGTTCCCTTATTCCTTGTAAGAACCAGTAAATCTCCGGACCCTGGATGTCGTCTACTGATGGCTTCAGGGTCTAATCCTTTTTGTGGGGGTTTATTGGGCTTAGGTAGAGCCATCCTCTCCCTGTAGTTGGAACCGTAGTTCATATGCCCACAAAGCAGGTTCTTGCATTTTGTTGTAGATACTCGAGTTCTTCTGCAGGAAGCTGCCGGCCCAAGTACATACAAAGGATGTGCCTCTGAGGTAATAGCCATGGGGCCCCTAACATGAAGTTAAGGGTTTTGTGGTGTAGATAGACCCAGACCCCTGGGAGGATCTAAAAAAATACATACAAAGGATGTGCCTCTGAGGTAATAGCTATGGGGCCCCTAACATGAAGTTTAAGGGTTTTGTGGTGTAGATAGACCCAGACCCCTGGGAGGATCTAAAAATTAGATCCCCTATATAGACCCTTTACAACCCCTATA
This sequence comes from Symbiodinium pilosum, assembly GCA_905231905.1. NCBI lineage: Eukaryota > Dinophyceae > Suessiales > Symbiodiniaceae > Symbiodinium > Symbiodinium pilosum. The sequence goes on along the minus strand of CAJNIZ010038802.1, from coordinate 23,048 downwards.
TAATCCTTGTATAATTCCCCCCCTATGGTTCTAGGGGATCTAATTTTTAGATCCTTTTGGGGGATCTGGGATATTCATGACCAGAGGAGCAAGTATGGGCCCATAATCGGGTCCCAAACTTCCAACCTCAGAGTACCTGGACCCTTGCCCTAAGGGTCCAAGGATCCCAAGAATGGGGTTTGAGGGACCAAATACTACATTGTTATAATGGTTTGGGCCCTACAACCCTATTATGTGGGTCCTTGGACCCTTAGGGTTGGATTTACCTTAAACCCTAAGGCCTAAACCCTAGGCCACCCCGAACACTAGATCCCAAGATGGGAGCCCTACAGCCCAAAGCCCGCATTCAAAGGTGATCACGCGAAACCATCAGTTCGAAAGTGTTTCTAACAGATGTTTCTAATCTGTACTGTAGTATAGCCCTACGGAACTACAAACATGGATTTTTTTATTGCAGGTGCTAAGGCCTAATTACATGCAGCAGGCGTGACAGTGGCAACTCTTCTGCTATCGGTTCAGAACGCTCTCGCTGGGGCCTTGATGAAAGAGGGTGTAAGGTATGGCATTATGCTGTAAGGTGTAGGGTTCAGGGTTCAGGCTAGTTGATAGCTTGGGGGTTTGGAGTTTATGATGTGGAGTTTGTTTAAAGATGTTTTTTCAATGTTTTAGGTTCAGGGTTGGCTGTCCGGAGCTTGCGTATTGTTTTGGGTTAGGATTTACCTTAAGGTCGTGGACGTGCGGTCTCTGGTTCAGGCTTTTAGGGTGTAGATGAGATGGGCTTTAGATTCTTTAGTTCAGGGTTCTTGCCCTAGGGCTGCAAAGGTTTTTGGGCGACGAATTCCTCTTACAGCCGTCCTGTTGGAGCCACTGGAAAGTGGATTCATAGCCTAGTTTCCTAGGTTTCACCAGCTTGTTGCTCCTATCTCTTGGGGAAGTAATTCTGGTTATTCGTGTTTTATCCGTAGTATAACCCAAGAACCTACCAACATACTAATCATAGTCGCAGGGACGAGGACAAAATGTCGTGTTTCATCATATGCTTACGTAGGTTTGCTTGAACCTTTCATGTTCACCAAAACCTCCAGAATGCCCATAGCAAGAGCAAGAGCCCATACACCCATTATTGTTTCATCACGGATGTTGGGAGGTTCACGTAGAGATTTTACTCGTGAGATACAGAGGGATCCTCACGGCGCTAGACACCCTAAACTCTAAACCCTAAACCTTAAACTCTATAGGTCCGTCGTGTCTACCAGGAAACTGTGAGCTCCCAATCCGAAGCCTCCAGGATCAGTCCGGATGTCGAAGCACAGCCTCCAGAAATCCTGGGTTGCTATCAAGAGCTTAGGCTAAATCAAACTCTGGTTCTATTTCAACTAGCATTTACTTGCCGATTTGATTCTCCGTTCTTAAGGTAATATCCCCCGAAACCCCAAACCCTATATCTCATAAGCCCGGTAGTATATAGACTCAGGTTCCGCTACTCCTTCGGTCCTCCCCTGCTGCCATCAGCGGACTCGAGGGCGTTTCCATTGGTTTGACAGGCGTGGCAGCGAAGCAACAAGGTTTGTAGTGTACGGCGGACTTGGGGGTTAAAGTTTCAGAGTTGTTTGATGGCCGCGTAGAGTGTTAGGGGGTTGGGGTCCCCACGAAAGGTTCCTAGGGGGTCCAAGTATATACCCAAATTATGGGGCTTTATGTCCCAGATACCGTGATAAGAATGGTTTTTGATACCTAAATCCCTGATGTTTGGTTGCTTGGACCCTTAGGGGTCAGTTCATTTTTATACCGCGATCCTGTCCCCCTTAACCCTAGACCATCAAATCTGAGGTTTGTGTATGGGCCAGTGTATGGGCGCGTGATCACCTCCCCTGAATCACTCCTTGGCACTTAGCTAGGACCTGAGACCCTTAAATTCTTGGGGTTCCTCTATATTCCTATTGCAGGCTCCTAAAGTTTAACCTTTAGCAGGGGTGCTAAGTGCCATGGTGTTTTTTTTTTATCATAAAAGCATCCCGCTCTTTTTACTATAAATTCCCTATACAAGATGGTATATACAGCCTCCCATAATCAATACTAAGGGGTGGGTGGCGTCTAGTCTTAGTCTTTGAAAGCAGGGGAGATGATCGCATAAGAAGGTCAACAGCTAGGAATGAAGGACTGGGATCCTTCTAGAAGTCCCTATATATTCTCCATTATAGTAGTTTCCATTTTCTTTTTCATTCCTTCCAAACCCTGAACCCTAAATCCTAAACTCTACAGTAGTTTCCATTTTCTTTTCCATTCCTTCATTCCCAGCTAACCAAAGGCCAGGATTCAGAAGCTGGCAGCAACCCGGCGCAGTCGCTTCACCTGGGAATAGCCCCAACAAGGACCCCAAAGTTCATTCTATAGCTCGTTTAGGGTCTAGAATTTAGGGTTTAGGGTTCAGGGCTTAGGGTTTAGGGTTTAGAGCTTAGGATTTCGTGTTTAGGGTTTAGAGCTTAGGATTTAGAGTTTAGGATTTAGGGTTTAGGATTTAGGGTTTAGGGTTTGGGGTCTAAGCCCTAAAAAAATTGAAACCCTAAGCCCTTGCCCGTGGCACAGGCGCCGGGCTCTTTGCCGCATCGCTGCTTGCGAGGCGGCTGCCGCCAAAGAAGGTCGTCCCTGGAGCTACGAATGGAACTTACTGTCCCTTTATAATTTAAGGTTTAGGGTTTAGGGTTACAGGGGTTATACGGCGTATTTCGGGGCTGTGGAGGTTATAGGGAAGGGAAAATGAGATTTCCTGTACATTTTGGATTTATGTTTACAGTTGCGGATTTAGGATTTCCAAAATCGTGACTCAGATGGACAAAACATGGAACAATAAATGGAAATTGGGCTTAGATAGGGTTCAGAGGGGTTGTAATCTATAAGGCCCAGAAGAATTGCAAGAGGTTTTCAGTGTATTTCGTGCTTTTCCTATGTTACACGTACACATGCTTTTTGGGGAGAACATGGGCAATCATTCAGGCTTCCACGTTATGTTCAAGGTTTCAGGCCTTAAGGTGTAGGACGTAGGACGTAGGAACTGGGGATTTGGGTCCAACGGTTAAAGCTTTGAATTTTTGTCTTTTCGGTGGCGCCATCAAGCCCAGAAACCCTAAGCCCTAATCCCTTAGATATCCCGAAATCACCCTCTAATCTTTATGTGCCCTTTAAAGGTGGGTTCAAGAGTTGCCGTTTGGGGCCCTAGGCATGCAGTTGTAAGGTTCGGAGTTGTGGGTTGAGGTTTTCAGGCTTCGGCGATTGATTAAGGGTTTGCAGGTTTAGGGTTATTTAGGGTTTACGGTTTGGGGTTTAGGGTTATTCAGGGTTTGGGGTGTAGGGCTTGGGTTTTGGATTCATCGCTTTTCAGTTGCTTACAGTCAGGGCGTTGCCCCTACTTAGAAGTGGGATAGGCCCCACGGCGCCAAGTGACGGGGATCATGTGTAGGGCTAATCCCTACACCCACAATCCGAACCCGAACCCTAAACCCTAAATCTCAACCTATAGCACTACCTATAGTTACCAAGTCATAAGGCAGCTTCTGCAGATACACGGCGGCTGCATGTCTCAGGAGTATTTTCGTTTCAGGGCTTGCAAAGGGAACAATCTGAAATAACAGGGGGCTATAGTGTTACCCTAAAGCCCTGATAACTATAGTACTGATGCCCTAGACCCTAAACCCTAAATGGTTGTTTCCCGAAATAAGGGCACCCCAGTATAAACTCCAGTATACTATAGTCCTTGTTATAGGGATCCCCAAAAAGGTACCCCTAATTTTGGGAAACCCCAGACCCTAAACCCTACCCTATATCCCCTTCAAAGGTATCCGAGATATGCCGCAATCCTAATTATACGAGACGGGTGACCTGCCTTCTTGGGAATCTTCCCCATCTGAGCGGTTCAGGGTTTTGGATTCAGGGTTTAGGGCTTAGGGTTTAGGGTTTAGGGGTTAGCGGTTAGCGGTTAGGGTTTAGGGCTGCAGGAGCCTTTTTCAAGGCCCCTACCCAAGCAGCAGAATGCCACTTTAATTCTATCGGGGTATATAGGCTTTAGGGGTACAGTACCCCAATAATGGGGAATCAAGTGGACAAGAAAGTAGAAATTGGGTGTATATGATTATCCTATAGATCATACCAAGGATCCGAGTACCTTTTAAGGTACATTCCTTGAATAGCTTAAGTGTATTCGCTCCTCTAGAAATTACACCATGAACCTAAGGTCCTGATCCTCAACCGCCTTGAGCTCGGCCTGTGAGCCCAGAAGCCAAGCAACCTTAAACCCTAAACCTTGGGTACTGCACCCCCTCACTAACAGTTGGATATAATTATAATATGGTTATATATAGCCCTTAATAGGACCCCCAATATAGACTGTTACTGGGTGGGGGCAGTACCCAACCTAAGCCTTAACCTACCCAAGAAAGGCATTGGCATTGGCATTGTCGTCCATGGCGGCCGCGCTGGCCATGCGAGGGGTTGCTTAGCTCAGTCTGTGTATTAAGTGGCAGGCAAGATCATTTATGGGGCGGGTTTAGGGTTTGGGGCCAGGGAAGGCGAGAAACAAGGGATTAAACTCAAGAGTTCTTGTCGCCCTGGCTTAGAGTTCTGTGTGCTCTGCATTCACCTCGGCCAAAGTAAGTACGATTTATGATATTCAGGTTGCGAGGCACATATGTTAGTTTCCCGAGACAAGGGGACCCGAATATAACCCCCAACATATTTTTAATCCTTATTAGCAAAAACGTACCCCATGTTTTGGGAACCCCCAAAGTTTTGCAGACTCAAATGCCCCGAGTCCGTAACCATCCGGAGTGATAAACACAACGTAGCTGGGGAAGAAGCCCCAGGTCCCAAATTCAGGGTTTGGGGTTTAGGACTGCGGGCAAGGGTTTTTTAGGGTATAAGGTTTAGGATAGAGGCTTAAGGTCTTCCTGCGTTTGCATATGTGCCAGTGCTGGTGGGTCTTCCTTGTTCATTTAAAGCCCTTCCCTTGCTCTGCAGCCCTCAAGGTCTTCACTGCCCCGACCCCTAAACCGAAAGCCTAAACCGTCCGCATGGAGGCACCCCCATTCTTTGAGGAACGTGGATTGTAGGGCTTTGGGCCTAAAAAGCTAAAGGGCATCGGCCATTTTGGGTTTAGGGTGTTTTGATAGTCCGCACACTTGGACCCTGATGCCTAAACCCTAAACTTTTGTAACCGTAAGGAACCTGGACTCTGAGATTCAATTGCTCCTCACCAGGTTCTGCGAAGTCTGGCAACAGTACGGAGCCACGAGCTTCTTGGCCCAACACCTTTTGAAGCTAAAGGTTTTGTGGAGTTCAAGCTGTGAGGGTTTGGGGGGTTTTACGGTTCCAGACTTGGAAGTTCCAGATATTAGAGGTGGGACCTTGAACAGCTACTACAAGGCCTAAATGGGTGGTTGTCAAAATTATGGTACCTTTTTGGGTACCCTAAATATTAGGTGCCGTATTATAATACAGACCCAAAAAGGGACCATAATTTTGACAACCACCCAAATATTGGCCAATGTTTTGGTCCCCAAGCCGTAACAATTAGTTCTTACATGTAGCTCAAGTGGACCTGAACATATTACTGGTAATATTACAGGCTCTCACATGTAGCTCAAGTGGACCTGAAAATAGGAATTGTGATATTTCAGGCCCTGGTCTTATGTGGCGGCTGCGCAGTCCTGCTTCAACACAATCCCCTAGTAGTCTTGCTGGTAGTTCCCATAAATAAGGTGACCCCAATATATACCCCAAAATACTTTAATTCTTATCACGGGGAGCTGCAAGAAGGTATCCAGAATTTTGGCAAGCCCCTAAACCCATATCAACCCTATATCTCCTTCAAAGGTACCCTTAATTTTGGAAACAAGCCCTAAACCCTAAACCCTAAACGCTAAACCCTAAAGCCCTAAACCCTAAACCCTAAAGCGTTACATCTTGGAAGCAGCTGGAGGCTCACCTTCACGCGTTTCGCGTTGCAGACTATTCTGGCAGGCCACTGGGGTCGGTCTCTGGGTTTAGGTTTTTAGGGCTTAGAGATTAGGGTGGATCAGGGTTTAGGGTTTGGGGATTAGGGTTTGGGGTTTTTGGATTAGGGCTTAGGGTTTAGGGGTCAATTAAAATTGTGGTTTAGGGTTTAGGGTTTAATTTAAGCTTCAGGGATGAGGAATAGGCTTTCAAATCATAGGTTGGGATCGATTTAGGATATGAGACTTAGGGCTAGGAATTGAAAGTCAGAGTTAGGGTTTAAAGTTTAGGGTTATATTCCCCTCAAGTAGTAGATAGAATATGGGGCTTAGGGGGATTGTATAAAAAGATGCCCAAGGCCATATTCTATCTACTTAAGGGGGACTATAGGGTTAAGGGCTTCAGGGCTTCCGCAGGTCATCTAACAATGCAGACGCCACAAGACCCGTTTAAAAGGGAGTCGTTGCGACATTGCTGGTTAGGTCAATGTAGGGTTCCATTAGTGTCAAAGGTAGAGTTGGGTAGTTGTGCGCGGTGTGTGGGTCTCAGTGTACGTGCTTCATTTCAAGATTGGCTTTGTGAATTGGCACCTCTCGGGCTTTAGGGGGCTTTAGGGCATATAGGGCTCCAGGGCTAGGGCTCACCGAGTAAAACCTTAAGCCTTGAGCCTTAAGACCTAGCTAAGGCTACTCATGTTGTCAGGGGCCAGACGTATATGGAGTCCTCTTTGGGCCTGGCAGCTAGGTCTAGGTAAAGCAGCTACAGCGTAAGCTGCTAGGCGAGATCCATCTTGGACAGCCTGAAGGACAATGGCAAAAGCTGCGTGGCCAAGTCACTGGCAGAGCGCATTTCCCAATGCGAAGCGGTGATCTCCTGGTGACCAAAAACATCAAGGATATGGCCGAGACAGAGATGCAGAAGCTTCTGCGTCTGGTTGAGTTGAGAACTACTGCTGGCAGCAAGTCAAGGAGACGGGGGCTCCGCTTAGGGAGCGTGCGAGGTAAGCGATTATTTGGCTGGCCATGGCCAATGAAAATGTTGATGTTTTGGTTCAGGGGATCCTATACCAGTGCGAGGGGGGGGATTGCGGGCACCACCCCATAACAGTTCAGACGGATGATGGCAATGGGCTATGAGATAATGGCATGGGAGACTCGTAGGAGCCATGGGTTGTGACAACATTATAGGTACAAAAGGTCAAGGACAGTAGTCTTCATATACTGGGCCCTATAATGCAAACCGTAGGAATTATGGTAGCATAGCCTACGCAGGTCACGGAGGGTGTTGTTTACTGTTCGTATTCACCTTTTTAGCCTCGATGTGCGTCTTTTTGGGTATGACTTGCATATGACCCCTGTAGGCAGATAGCGTCCTTACTGTCGATTTTCCAAACCCTGTATGACCTTAGTATACTAGAGTAGAGCAATCCCGCAGGTTTAGGGTACCTAGGGACATGCGCGATTTTTAGTGTCCACTGTCTTATAGGGTCGGGGCTACCATAAGGGAGTGCCTTGCGTTGGCCCGTTCTGAGCCTTTGCATCGAAGGCTTAGGAGTTCTTCCTAGACCCGGCCCTCAATCAAAGGTTACGCTTTTCGGAAACCTTTGAACACACCCTGCAGCAGAATCATAAAAGAAAACAGGATCTCACCTTGCAAGCCCAGTGCCTAACCCCCAAGCCCTAAAGCGTAAACCCTTACCTGGAGGGTCGGGAGGACTTAGTAAGCAGGTTAGTTACCCCTATAACCCATATAGTAACCCTACTTATCCCCATTATTAACCTACTTCCTGAATCCCCTGACCCTCCAAGCACTAAATCCTAAGTACTATAGTAGTAGTTTCTATTTTCTTGTCCATTATTACTAGGGATCCCTGAGCCCCTGAACCCTCCCTTCATAACACCAGATAAAGCATCTAGGCTCCTCTTTTCGGGATGTTCTCCTAAACCCTGAACCTAAAAACGGAACAAGATCCCCATAGATCCCTCGCTAGGGGTCCAAGATCCTTCCGGGCACTCCTTCTCTTGATATGCATCTATCATGGAGAACAAAATGGAAAATAAATTGGAACATTAATCGGCAATTAACTGGTCTCTATGGATATTCTTCTGACCCTAAAAAGCCTCCATGACCTTATCGTATATCGTGCTAGTCTCTCATATTTCTCAAGGTTTGGCGTACTCAGGGTCCTGTCGGATTCTGAGCATCAACCTTATCTTGAGACTCCCAGCTTGCTCGAGCTACAGTCAACTCAAACCCTAAGCCCTAAACCTCAAGCCCTACACCCTAAACCCCAAAGCCATAGGGGTATAATGGGGTATATAGGGATTTAGGGTTCAGGGTTTAAAACGTGCACCCTAAACCTCAAACCCCCCGAAACCTAGCGCTCTGGGAGGACTTTTGGGTCTCGGAGTGTCGCTACCCACAAGGCCCAGACAGGGCACCAGGAGTTGGTGGTCTTACCCTCCACAAACCTTTGGTTTGGTGAGGTAGGGCTTTATAGAATATATATATATGTGTAGTACATATAGACGCACGTGTATAATATCAGCAATATATACGGATGTAGAGGTGAATGGAAAAGAAAGTGGAATTAGTGTATATAGTGAGGAGCGCCATGCAAAAGAAATCTGCAAGGCCCAATGTAGGTATCATTTATAGACTTGGAGCCTCAGGGTTTAGGGTCAAAAGGGTTTGGGGTTATAAGGGTTCGGGTTATACGGGTTTCAGTTTATAAGGGTTGAGATTCCGAACACAGCCTGTACCCTCCCCAAAAATGGAGAAACACGTGAAACTTAAAATGGGAGGTACGTATTTTTTCTGTCCAGGGCCCAAAGCTCTGGACTTTACTGCGGAACGCGAACGATGCAAACTATTCATTGTTTTTTAGGCATGTGGCGGTCATTTCATGTCATTCCCCATTACGCAGCTGTTACCACCACAGGCAATAGGAGTTATAATACCCCCTTAATAAACCCTTTCAAGGACGGTTACTGTAGGGACAATGACCCAACATAAAACCGCCCGAAACCCCATATAACCCCTATCTGGATCAATGTTCCGTTTCATTAATACTTTTTTGGTCGCTGACTTGCAATGGTGCGCTTTATACTTTTTGGAGTATGGGGTTCCTTATATAAAAAGGATCTGTTTTCTTCCTAGGGTAGTGTGGGCTAAGCTACAACTCCTAAATAGCACCATAGAACCCCTATATAACCAGTGGTTTTTGACTGCAGCTTGGGATAGACCGAGTTGAGATGGAACCAGACAAGCTTGCAACTCTGACCTGTTTAGAGGTGACATGGGCGTAGCTAGGGCTTTGTAGGATTTATGTGAGGATCCCAAACCCTAAACCCTAAACCGCGATTAGATATGGGTAATGTATGGACTTTCAAGTCTACATAGGAGTAGTGTAGAGCTGAACTGTAGCGGCCTGAGCAAATGCCAAGAATTAGGGGTTTAGGGTTTAGGGTTTAGGGCCTAATCATGAATAAGTGTTTGCAGCTTCATCGACCAACAAACTCTATTCTACTGAATTCTACTTACTAAGGCGCCCTTATGCATCCTTTGTAAATCCCTGTATAAGCCCGAGCTCAATAGCATGTTCCGTTTTCTTTGTCCCCAAACCCTAAATGGTAGTTTCAATTTTCTTTTCCGCTGACCCTCTATAAACCCTATAGTCCCTTGATACCGACAGTAGCTGAGATTGCTGATCCCATACTTTCCCACCTTTCGAATGGCAAGCCATATAAGCCCAAAACATCCGCGTTAAGGGGTTCAGGGTTTAGGGTTCGGGGTACGGGGTTTAGTTCCCACATTGCGCGAGAAGGTTTTGCTACGCCGCTGCACCAGCCACAGCAGATGCGCTTCGGAGAAGCACGGCTGCATTCTCCCTAAGCGTCCATGTACCCAACAATTAGATACTTGGGTTACGAGTAAGAGGAATTGTAATGCAGGGTTTTTGGTAGGCATCTGAGTATTAGGTACTTGGACCCTCATTGTTTGGTTGCATTCATGTTGAGGTTTGGGGAGTTAGCTTTTATTGTACAGAACTCAGGATTTCGAGTTTAGGTCATAATTTCTGGTTCTTACCAGGGAATAAGGGATATAATCCCTACATAATATATTCACGCATTCCCTACTAAGAACCAGTGGGCTTAGGGAACCTCAGTCTGTCGGGTCCCCTTAAAGTTAGCGCCCTCAAGGATCTAGGCTGACCCAGGGCATGCTTCTCCTACGTGTTAGGGGTTAGGGTTTTAGGGTTTTAGGGGTCACGGGTTTTGGGTTTAGGGTTTTAGGGTTTAGGGTTTAGGGTTTGGGGTTTAGGGTTTACGGGTTTTTGTTGCTGGGTTTTGATGGTTGTTGTGTACTACCTTAAGGCGGTGGGGCCCTCACACTGTGGGATCCCAAACCTTAACCCCCAAAGCCCAAACCTTCACCCAGAAAGCCCCAAGTAGTCCTTGGAGCCCATTAAGCTATTGTGTATAAAACAAGGACACGTCTTCAATGGCCCGTCAGTTCAGGGCAGGGCCGGCTGAAGAGCCAGCTCAGGGGGACTGGGGCGTAGGGTTTAGGCTGGGGAGGTTCTCCAGCCGCATGAGCGTTTTAGGTGGAGGCTGCAGCAGGTCGAGTTTGCATATGACGCTTCTGAATTGGCTTTACAAAGTCATTGTGCATTCTTCTTTGCATTTTGTCGTATTAAAAGTCAATAAGAAATGTAAGGTCAAGATGTCAGCTCATACGTCAATGGGGAACATGAAAAATAGAACCTCTCGAAGTATAGCCCAACGAAGAAATTCCAATCAGTTTCTCAAAAAAGGAACTTACTCCCGGGGTGTAAGCCCTAAACCCTAAACCCCTAAACCCTAAACCCTAAACCATAAACCTTGTGCACCATGCAACAATGACAAGCCTGGAGCTCAAAATGGAAGTGCCAGCTGCTCTTGCAGGCCTCGCCAGTCTCTTCTGAAGACACCTACAACCGCACAATGCCAGCCCAAAATGGTACCTTGAAATGAGACCAAACTAACTTCCACCCCTCTGAGTGTGTATGGCCGCCTCAACAGTACGGTAAACAAGATTCACGAACCCATCCTAAGTATCTAAATAACTTTTTGTGGCTTAGAGAGAGGTCCTTCATTCACACATCTTCTCGCATCCTCCAAAAAAGGCCCACAAGCCACTGAACGAGGGGCCTGAACACTTGCCCAATAGTTCCCATCTAATCACCTGTTATCCAAACCCCTAAAGCCGAGTTCCACTCGTTCGGACCGCTGAATATGATTGGCCAAGGCTGCGGCATCGCCGCCGCAGCGTTCTTCGGCGAATGCCCCTCGGCAACCCTAAACCTGGTTGCTGTGAAGGAACTTAAATTAAGTTACCATAATGGGTATATATAGTAAATAATCGGGTTTCCCCAATATAGTAACTTAATTTAAAGTTCCTTTACAGCAACCCAGAAAACCCTAAGCCCTAGCAGAAGAGCTGGTCAACCCAAGCGAGCCCTGAGCCAGGTACGGAAAAGTCCGAGCTTTCACCAGGTCATTTTCCACACCCTTGGTTTATAGGAGTTATATAGGGATAACTGAAAAGAAAATGGAGACTACCATTTAGGGCGTAGGGCTTGTATACATATACATTTATATACACATTTGTAGGTTTTATGTGATGACTGCCTGGTTTGAGGTCATTGTTAGGTGGCCCCTCAGGGGGAGTGCATGGCAGACCACAAGACCAAAGATCTCGATCCGAGGTCTTTGGGAACCCCAACCCCAGTCTTGGACTTTCTATCGATCATCTGACTTTACAGTAATGGGCTTAGGGAGTTTGGGTCTCCAAACTCCTATTATAAATGCTGTTGAGTCTTGATGGTGGATATCTTGCCCTACCCCGAATCCACAATCGCATAGCGCGTGGAGGTTGCAACATTTCGGCCATCAACATGGGTTGCAGGCGTTTCTGGACATGCCATCCTACCCAAATCAGACAGGGAGCCCCACGCAGGACCTTGCTTTCGAAGCATGGCGGTCTGTATACTAAGGTATTCCGCTAACCCAAAGCTTACAGCCTAAGTCCTCAACCCAAAACCTTAGACCCTGCACGGCAGGTTTGGGTTTGACATTGCAGCTGCTCCTCCTACCGGCCGCTGGGCATTCTTTCAGGTTCTCACAGTTTATGCAGTTGCTGGCAGGGACCTTTGACCGCCTTAAGGGCCTCCTTCCCAAGGATTTATAACCTTACTGCGGGGCCTAGGCCTCCTACTCTCCAGGAACTACACCGTTACCCCTTGTACCGCCTTGACTGCAATGTATATAGGGCCTTAGGTGGTTCAAGATTCTTTTACAACAGTGGGGTGCCGCGGTTCAGGATAGCGGCACCTCAGCCTGAAGGGAGAAGTTGGGTTTAAGGTTTTACAAGTTTACGGTGTCGGGTATTTGCCTGCCCTAAGGCTCTTGGACCCACATAGTGGGATTCCAAACCTTGACCCCCAAAGCCCAGATCTTCTCCCAGAAAGTGTGCTGTTGTGGGGTTATTATTGGTTGGAGGCGATTCTAGTAAACCATGTTGCAAGATGGAACATGAAATCTCACTTGTTTATGCAGTGGATGATGCATTAGGATGTAACGGGACCCTCCCCAATACCCATGATAAGAGCCTGTATATCCCCATCATGTTGGTTAAGACCCTAACTAAGCCCCTCTAAGACCCTGAAGCCTAAACCCGAAACTATAGCATTTTGGAGGTATATGCTGGAGATTCCCTGTTGTAGAAAACTCTCATGTAAAGCGGGTAGCCGGAAGCCAGGAATGGGTTCCTTAAAGGGCGTTCTGATTATTAACGCATCCCCCCCTCCCCCAAACGAGTAGAGGATGCTAAATAGTGCGGGTCGCCCAATCGAATTTCGCCCATTCCGATTCTCAATTTGACAAAAAGTTCGCCCTATTCCGTACCCATGATGATTAATCCGTTCAGCCAAAAGTTCGCTTCATTACGAACCCATTTACTAACAAGACCCCCCCAACTCTATTACGCACCCATATACTAATAAGACCCCCAACTCTATTACGCACCCATTTTCTAACAAGACCCGCCAACTCTATTAAGAACCCATGTTGTACTAATAAGACCCCCCCAACTCGATTAAACTCGATTACGAACCCATTTACTAGTAAGACCCCCCAACGTGAATTTGCTCTAACCCTAAGGGTCCAAGTACCCAATAATCATATACTTACCCAAAACCTATACTATTACCCAAATCCCAAGTACCTAAGAATCATATACTTGTCCAAAACACATACTTCATAGTGATGTACTTACCCAAAGCCTATACTACGATTACTTTCACCCAAATGCCAAGTATCTAAGTATTGGGTACTTGGACCCCTAAACCCTAAACCCTAAACCCTACTTACCCCTTATGTAATCCCTGTATAATCCCTGTATATCCCCTTTAAAGGGAACCTAACTATTGGGTACTTGGACCCTTAGGGTAAGAAACTCGGCTCACTGCTCTCCTGTCTTTGTGCTCTCTTGGGGTAAAGCGTTGCGCCGCCGAATGCAAAAGAAGGGGGTGTCTTTTCCGGATGAAGTCTTTAGAACTGGGTAGGCCCCTGGGATATTTAATATTTTCCCTAATGGCTTCAATAGGGGACCCTGCATATTAATATTTTTCAAAGGGTCTTAGCGGCCAACCCAGAGAAATGACCTCTTAACCCAATGTATTTCAAACACCCAACTAACATGGAAGGTTATATCGGCCCCTCCGGAAAGGACAGTTACTGTCTACAGAGAGCCACTTTTCATGTAAATTAGCTTGGTTGACGGTCAAGCCTAAGCCCTTGCTCAACAACCTAAAGCTGCTTAAACCCCCAGCTGTTGAGGGTTCAGGGAGCCTGAAAAGTTTACCAGCTTGAGAAAAGCAGACTTCAGACCGTCGACCTTAGATCCTAAGCGCAAGCCCATAACTTCTGCATTTGGCACACCCAGATCCTCGGCGCTGAAATGACGCTGTCAGCCATGGCATTGCCTCCGATGCTTCTTGGCCAGCACGGTCTAACGTTTAGCTTTAGGCTGTGCTGCTTTTGATGAACAAAATCCTGCATGACACTAAGTGTACTATGCAGCCGTATTTCCTAGAAGTCAATTAAGTGGATGGGGTCATGCAGGATATGCGTCCATAGGTCTACATAAAGAAAAATTATGCTGATTACATTGTTTGGCGTCATATTTCCGACCTGCTTCTTGGGGGAATCAGGACTGGTGTTGGGATCGTTCCAGGACGAAACTAGAAGTTTTTCCGCCAGGGACATACATGGAAATAGCGACATGCTGACAGATTTAGGTCCGGATTCGAGCGACCCCGATTTTTTCCTAATTTGGCGGAAGATTGCGTGCATGGCCAAAAGGAGAATCTCGTCTTACACATTTCATGGTCCTGTCTTGTTCCAGGCCTTGTTTCCCTAGGGCCCAAGTATTCAACAAGTGAAATGGAAATCAGTAGTTGTGGTACAAGATTGGGGGGAAGTAAATGGGTGTTGAGTACTCGGACTGGGACCCTAGAGTCAAAATCTACATATATCCGTACAATACAGTAATTCTCCATAGATCCCTATATATCCCTGTAGTACTTGGACCCTAAGTGTTTACTGAGGCTCTATGCCTTTGCGCTGATCTTGCGGTTGCCGAGAGACCGGATCTCAGTCTCAGCTGTGTTGGTCTACTTCCCAGGGGACCTTAAGTACCTATATAAGCCCTACTCTAAACTCGGTGACAGAATTATATAGGGGATTGTATAGGGTACTATTATAGGGCTTATTCAGGGGGCTACTAGGAGTTTAGATTACAGCTCATATAGGGAGGGCTTACCCAAACAAGACACAAAGATCCTGCTGCAGACATCATAGCATGCACTACGTCGATACTTTGGGCCTTTTGGATTCAGTGACGATCATTAGGAGATCATTCGCCAGCAACCACATTGCTTGCTGTGTCCGTCTTGCAGAGGTGAGCGGTGACGTGATTGATATTCATGTTCTATTTTGCGGTTCTTGTGTTGGCTGTGACAGGCATGTGGAGGTATTAAGCACGAATCCAGGTAGTCCAGGTATACACCCTGCACCATTCTAGCCATCAAGATGCATATGGGTGGTTGTCAAAATTACGGTCCCTTTTTGGATCCCTATTATAATACCGCACGTAATTTAGTGTACCCAAAAAGGGACCATAATTTTGACAAACACCCATATTGGAGTTTCCTGACATTGGCTACTCTAAGGGGCAAATATCCAAGGACCACATACTTCCCCAAAACCTGTACTACCGTTACCATTTTTGCAAAATCCCGAGTACCCAACTATTGAGTACTTGTGCCTAGGCCTATGGAATGATTACCGCCAGCAAGGACACTTAGACTGGGTTGCTGTTCAGGAACTTAATTTAATTTCCTATATTGGGGACACACTATGATTTACTATATATATATATACCCAATATGGTAACATATGTTAACTTAATGTAAGTTCCTTAACAGCAACCCAGTATAATCCCCGCATGTTCCTCGCCCTTATTGCGAGAAGTCCCAGATCTCACTTGAAGTTTGATTTTCATCCTGGTTAGCGGCTTCATACAGACCCCGGGACGGAAACCCCAACCCCCTAAGCCCTGGCCTCTAAACCCTACCCTCTAAACCCTAACCCCCAAACCTTACAGAAGCCCCCTAAACCCTAAATCCCAAAACCTGAACCCAAACCCTGAAACCTAACTTTTCAACACCAACCCTTCAGGTTGGAAAAGGAAGAGCTCATCACAAAACTGGGCTGCTGTTAAGGAACTTGAAATAAGTTACCATAATGGGTATAGAGGGTTTAGGGTATAGGGTTACCAGAACATGGGTATGTGTAGTAAATAATGGGGTTTCCCCAATATGGTAACTTAGACAAATTCCTTCAGAGCAACCCAACAAATTGAAATTTGGACCCTTCGCCATGCAGCAAGGAATGCGAAGAGGGGAGTGACTCCCAGGACTCTCCTCGTACCCTTAGCCCTTGGGGTTTAGGGTTTAGTAGTTTTGGGGTTTAGGGGTGTAGGGTGTAGGGTGGGTATCCAGGATATAATAGATGGTAGACGGAGGTGTAAGCAAAACCGTGAAGCACAACAATGACAAACTCCCAGCATGAGGCCGGTGGCAGCAAAATCGGTGAGGACGGCCTCAGCAACCTGTCTTAGTAATTCTCTAAACTACTTGGTTTTCTGGGAGAAGGTTTGGGCTTTGGGGGTTAAGGTTTGGGATCCCACGATGAGGGTCCAAGAGCCTTAGGGTATAGTGCCCTGAAGTAGAAAGAAGATGGGGTATATGGGGATCTTATCATAATACACAATATTCTATCCACTTAAAGGGGGACTATAAACCCTAAACCCCATAGTCTATCTACTTAAGGGGGACTATACGAGGCGAAGTTGCTCATTTTGGGGAGCTGTTGTTCGGGCAGGGGCCGGTCTGTTTCCTGCCATACCCATATAGCCCAGAGTAGGTATCATTAGGGTTTAGGGTTTGGGGCTTAGGGTTTAGGGGTTTAGCAGTTTAGGGCTTAGGGGTTAGGGTTCAACTGGAGGACGACATGGAAACTAGCAACTGGGATGATGTTATAGACTCGCGTGCTGAATGTGAGCATCATATAGAGAGTGAGATCCACAGGATATAGGGTTTAGGGTTCAGGATTTATAGGGGGGAGTAGGATTTAGGGTGTATGGTTTAGAGTTCAGGGTCTAGGGTTTAGACTAACCAAAGCCCATCATTCTGCTACGAAGTCATAACCGCGTGTGTGGCGTTGTGCTTCCAAGGCTCAGTGAAACCAGCCCCCAGGGAAGAACTGCTCGATTAGGGTTTTCAGGCTCTAGGGTTAAGGGTTTAGGGTCTAGGGTTTAGGGGAGGCTATGTGACCCCTGAAAAGGGGGGGTTAGATAGGGGAGTATTACAGGACTTACTCAGGGGGATACCAGGAGTTTAGATTATAAAGCGCAGCTAAAATAGCCTTCTGTAATCCCCATATAACCACTATGTAATTCCTATCATCCCTATGAACCGAACATAACCCTAACACGGCGTTATATAATCCTCATATGACACCTACAGCCTGAGCACTAATCCCTAAACCCTAAACCCCAAACCCTCAACCCTATATACCTTAAACCCTAAATCCCCAAACCTCCCAAGCCCTCTGGAAGCTGAACTGGCGTGAGCTCACTCGGCATCCCTTGGATACTGCCCCTATTCCGTGACAGCAGGATAGTGGGTTGGGATTTAGGGCTAGGACTTAGGGCTTAGGACTTAGGGTTTAGGATTTAGGGTTTAGGATTTAGGGCTTAGGTTAAGGATCTCGGGTTTAGGGGTTTGGGAATGTGATAATTTCGACAGTATATGATGCAATGATACCTTGTTGTGGGCTGTTACTGGGTGGGGCAGTACCGGTTGTACTTAAGCCCTAAATCCCGCACCCTCAATTGGCTGTACTTGCGGTCTCAGATTCGTTCGGGTGAGCAGAATCCTACATCCACCACCCTGCGCAAGCACCCCAACATTCGGGCTCAGGTATCAGACGCCATTCAAATCATGCTATTGGGACCTACAGCCCCATGATTTGTCTACCCATAGGGAGGCAAATTCCAGAATAGGGCACGCACGCCACATCAAATAAATACACCAGTAGCAAGCAGCGGCAGAGGTATCAATAACAATGCCACTGGCCAGCACAACAATGACACGCAAATCAATAATCCACAGTGACAATGTCAAACACAATCACAAGCCGGCTAGTAAGTAGAAATCTCATAGCAGCAATTGTGCAAAAGGTTTTGGTAGTCATTCTCCAAGGGGATCGACCATATCTCCTCTAATCACCCTCACAAAACCATGAAGTGTTTGAATGAACCCGATTTGGGGAAGGGCCCCCCCAACAACAAATGTTTAAAGCGACAGTGACGGGCTGATATGTTGGGTGAATCCTTGTTCACCGTGCCGGTTCCCGTCGTAGCCACCCTTTTTTCAAGGTGAGCGTCTGGAGCCGGCCGACAGCGGCAAGTACGTTCGCGGGGCCAACTCTGCGAGAGTGAAAGCTGAGGGTAGCTGAGCTAGATAGAAAACCACACAGCCCCAAACAAAGATGCGCAGAGACCCTACACTGAAATGACTACTTTCGAAAACTGTACCATATCAGCTATCATGTTTGTTTGGGGGTACTCGGATTACAGCCAGCTTGTTTCCAAGAGTCTTTGATGCTCCTTTGAAGCTGCAGCGCAGAAGTTTCACCCAAGCAGTCCAGCTCTTGGCGCAAATGGTCGGGCAAAGGAGTGATCGTCGTCCCTACCCAGAGACGCTGTTGTGTGGGAATCTCCGTAACTCAGCACCGGCGTCTAGAAGTATGAAATGGATCCTTACATGCCACAAGCTTGAGAGTTGTGATTTACAACAGCTCGCACGCGTTCTCCCTGTGAGCCTAGCAGGAACCTACGTACGATCCTGTGCGGTCAGCGGTCGGTTCAGTAGGCTTCATGCCTTGGGGTTTGGCGTTGCGGGACCCTGAAATACTGGAACCCCGCGATCTCATGTTTCTTTCAACCCTGATACAGTTGCAGTCTGAAACGGTGTTTACATGAGCTACGGATGAAATTTAGGTTGGGGGGGACTTATAGCGGATCATATAGGGTTTTGGGGGGGCCTATTACAGGACATACTGCAAGTGTCGTCCAGGGCTCACATGAAGCTCTAAACCCCAAACCCTGAAGCCTACACCCTGAAGCCCCTGGCTGTCTTGTTCTTACGGTACAAGGTTGTGAAGGGCGGGTGGTTGGAGCAGGAGGTGACTTATCGATCCCCTAGATTCTACTTGGAGGGTCAGGGGGACTAACTAAGTAGGTAAGGGTTTAGGGCTTAGCGGTTAACAACCCCTATAACCCATATAGTAACCCCACTTATCCCGATTATTAACCTACTTACTAAGTCCCCCTGACCCTCCAAGTACGATCTTCCCCAAGAATTCCTGTAAGACTGTAGGGTTCCTTAGGCACCTTCCTCGTTGCATCGCGCGCCTGTTAGAGACCTTAAATGAGCGATAGTCTAAACTGTTTAGAGGGGGTTACATAGAGGCCTGCTATAGGGGTTATTAAGGGGGGATACTAGGACTGTAGACTATAGCTCAAATGGTTTAGGGGTTGATGCACGATGATAGCTGCATCTCAACATGTCACTCATCACAAGTGAGTCCAGAAGAACAATCCATGCTTCTCTTTATTTTGATTCCTTGGGTAGTGAGCCTAAGATTTGAGAGGGTAGCATGTGGTGTCCTTTTCATGATGCTGTCAATGTCTCCACATTCTGCTGGTAAGTGCCCAAAAACAAGAGGCCGAAGATAAACAGCGGCAATACATAGTACACCAGCCTAAAGCTTAAGACAACGGACTGGGATGTCGGGGAATGTTATGTATCATTTTATTTGACAAGACCGAGTAAGGAATATGGATGAATATGGACCTTCAAGTCTAAATGGGTGGTTGTCAAAATAATGGTGCCTATTTAGATCCCTGTTATAATACGGCACCTAATATTTAGGGTACTCAAAGAGGCACCATAATTTTGACAACCCTTCAAATAGTACCCCAATAAGCAACAAGTTGAGGAAGATCACCGAAGCCCACAGGCCCAATGTAGAAGTCGTTGGTGGTGTGGGGTTTCCAAAGAATTTAGGTCACGTTTTGGATCCCCCGCATTATATGGAGTAGGGTTTAGGGTTTAGAGTTTAGGGTTTTAGAATCTCTTGGGGGATATAATTGTCCATATAGGCACAAAAACTGGAATTGGCGCGAAGCTCCTTGCGTGAGGCTTTCGATTTAGATTTCTGGACATCAGAGTCCCCTGCATAACATGTGCAAAATGTCTACATTATGAAAGAGCGCACAAATAGGCCCTACATTTTGAAGCCTGCACCAAACACAAAACCCTGAGCCTTGAAGTCAAAACCCCAACACGTTAATCCTAGACCTTATAACATCTGACCCTTCATCATGCCAACGCTCAAATCCTATAGCTGAAGCCGTAAGCCACAAATGACACCTGCAGCCTTCTCACTTTTACGCCCTACTTTGTGGGGGACTGTGGGTTTGCAAGTGGCTTAGGAAACCTAAGCCCTAAAACCTACGGTTTAGGGTTTAGGGTTTAGGCCCTAAAGACCTCAAAACTAAGGGGTTGCAACAGGGTTATAAGTTGGGTACTACCCCGCTCATTAACAGTTGGATAATGTTTATAATGTAAGTGTATAGAGCCCTTAATATGACCCCTGTTATAGACTGTTAAGGGGTGCGGGCAGGACTCTAGTCATAAGTATAGTGGCCTTATAGCATGTATATATATATATACATCACCTGGCTCGCAGTTCCCTCGAAGTAGTCCCTAATCCCCTGGACCCTAGGCCCCAAACCCCTAAACTTCAACCCTAAACCCCTAAATCCTAAACCCCTAAACCCCTAAATCCTAACCCCTAAACCCCTAAAAAAACCCAAACCCTAAACCTCTAAACCCCTAAGCCCCTAAACCTCAGACCATCCAGCTTGGAGCTGCCTTTCGTGCAGGTTACCATCACGAAGGGCCAGGAGTCCTGGCCAGTGCGCCTGTGGATGAGGCCCTAAGCCCTAAAGGGTTTAGGGTTTTGGGGTTTAGGGGTTTGGGTTTAAGGTTTAGGGGTTTGGGTTTAAGGTTTAGGGGTTTGGGGGATTAGGGGTTTGGGTTTAAGGTTTAGAGGTTTTGGGGTTTAGGGGTTT
>CAJNIZ010038791.1:41282-65650 GCA_905231905.1 Symbiodinium pilosum | reverse complement strand
TCCGTAAAAGCGTAAAAGCGTAAAATCGTTTTCGGTGTGTAAACGGGTAGCAGCGTAAAACCGTAAAATCGTTTTTTCTGCGTAAAAGCGTAAAAGCGTAAAAGGTAAAATTCGTTTTTTCTTTTGGATTTTACCGTTTTACCATGTCTCAGGCCAGAATTGGGAGCACCCGGGCAAAAAAAATGCTTACTTAGGAAAGAAACCTCGAACAAATCCGAAACCCGAACCGACCCCCAGCCCCGGGACCGCAACCAAGCAAACCATTGACCCTTCTTGCTGCGCTTGTCCTGGCCGCCGTGCTTGGAGATGTGCTGATGCAGTGTGGCCAAAATGCATTCGAAACGTACTGCAAACCTTAGCGTCTGCCACGCGGAATTTTTACACTTTCTCTCCGGCTCTTCAAAATGCAGCGTCGCGTTGGATTTGCATCGCGTGATGTACAATTTCCCCAATGATGTATATGTTCCCTAATGCAGCGTCTTAAGGAGCAGGTTTGCATATTCTCACCGGCTAATGTGTGATAACCCCGGCATTCGTACCGGCTCCCCTTTGTGGGCTCGTGCACGCACTCAACGACATAGGTAACACCGCCCAAGGATATCCGCCGCCAGGCTGTGCAACCAGTGGTGCCCAGTGGCCCCTGCCCAGAAAAACTTGTATTCTTCACGCACTTTTACTGCTTTTAGCATTCTGCCGTGTTAATACCGTTTTACCGGCTTTACCGTTTTTACCGGCTTTACCGTTTTTACCGTTTTACGTTTTGTACCCTTTTTACCGAGTTTTACCGTTTTTACAGTTTTTACCGTTTTACCGCGCCCGCTGCTACAGGCGACTTTTACATTTTTACCGTTTTACCGTTTTACCCTCCCATTGCTGGACTGCGTAGTTTTTACCGTTTTACCGTTTTACGGTTTTCGCTTGTGCGCGCTGCGTGTCCTTCATTTTTCGTTTTTACACTTTTACCGTTTTCGCCGGGCAGCTGTGCCGGGACCCCGTATACCGTCCAACAACGCTGAGCCAGCACTGCATGAAAGGCTGTTTTGGGATACGCTGCATGAGCTTAGGGTTTCCCAACCTCCCCATTTTTGAAGTATGTAGCTGCATGGTGGCTGGTAAAACATGTGGGAACGGGGCCTTAAGATGATCATGTCCTATAGCAGAGTACTCAGAAACCAATCCTTTGTTAGCTACTAGGCACCAGTGAGTACAGAGACTTTGAATTTGAGAATACACACGCAACGACACGCACCTTTACATCTTCATCTCAAATAACTAGCCCCAAGCCCCGTGATGAGGACCCCACAGGAATCGCAGCCACCCCAAAACCCTTATTCTCTAAAATTTAGGAAGTCTACCGTGAAACCGAGATGTGGTCCCCACGCCCCTTACTCAACAGTTGTCACAAGTCCAAGAAGGAGTCCAAATCCGGGACAGGTTTGAGGAAGTGAGGTAAGGGTTTAGGCTTTTAGCGCTTCAGCGCTTGGGCTTAGAGCTCGCGGGTCAAGCTTCAAGTTGTGGTATCCAGCGGTGACAAGATCTTACCACGGCGCTATGCGATCGTATATGCATCATGTACACTCTTAATAAAGTCCGTTGTCAAAACTCAGGGGCATCATGTTGGGGGACCGTGTTAACAGGATATTAATATTTGGGGATGTGTAAGGAGAACGCGGGACCCTCATTTCCGGAAACTCTCACATTGACCAAGTGGCGTTCACCGCCGCAATGTTCCGCCTGATATGTTTGGAGAGTACGGATGGCATACCCACAGCATCCAGAGGTGGAGGGAAATTGGGTCCCAAGGTTAGTGGTGGTTTGGGGTTGACTGATCTGGAGAAGAACTACACTTCCTAAAAAGCCCTATTCTAGATTCTTGGAAACTTTGGGTTTGGGGTTCAGGGTTTGCACGTCTTGACGGGCTTCTGATTACTCCAGACGCCCGGTTACTGGGTGAAAGGTGTTGTAGGATGTCTCGGCCCCACTAAAGATCAGTAATGCAAGAAGGTGTAGGTAGCCAGGCTTCTGGGGCCATAGACCATGATAATGCAGAGCATGCTGTTAGGCTCTTGCTATGGCTATAGGCTTGGTGAAGGGTGCCGTGCGACGCCAAGCGAAATATCTCAAAGAATTGCAACTCTCTATAGAGGCTATAAGCTCTGCTCAGCGTTCCTTAGAAATGACGAAAGGCTTCAAGAGTTGGATGCTTTCTGAAAAGTCAGGTCCCTGACATCATATACCCTCAGCAGCTACAGACAACTGCTGTAAGGACCCCTGACACTTTGCAAGCTAATCTTTGTATAATTCCCAAATAACCCCTGGATAATCCCTCTATAGGAGGCGAAGGATGAGGATCCTAAATATTCCAGCGTCTACCTCGTGCTCTAAGTCTACGACTCGGGTCAGTGTGGTGGGGTGGCCAGTTCACTGCCCCAGCTGCAGATTATGGTATGAGGAGTGTCTCATGTACGTACTCTTGCGTGTTTCAACAGTTCCGATACTCGGAGACCACCTGCAAATGAGAGGATCCTCTTCATCAAAGGAACATCTCGAAGCAGAAGAGATTTTGGAAAGCTAGGTACCCAAGAGCAGCAATCCCAACACATGGGAGCTTTCTCAGGATATCCCTACTGAATACAGAATAGGGACCTGACTCTCTGAATGTCCGTATCATCCGAACATATTTATTTGGTCCTTAGCGTAGCCTTACTCAGATAAAGCCCTTACCCCTGAACCCTAAACTGAAATGAACATGTCTATGGATATCTATCTACATACCCTCCTATTATCCCTGTGGACCATCTTGCCGACCCTGGACCCCAAAATGCCGAAACCCTACACCCTTTGGCTTTGGGCACACTATGCTGCTAACAGAAAGGGCAGAAGATGAGGCCCACGCAAGCGGTACACTTCCTCAGGACCCCAGGAAACAAAGGGTGAGGAAACGTCTCCAAGCAGGGACCTTTGTCCCCCAAGATATATCCATCTATTTACCTGGATCTTGTGGGAAAAACGCTGAGTCAGCATGTCGAGTCTAGTGCTGAAGCGTATTGAGTGCCAACCCAAGTCAGGGTCAGGGATTCTGGGCTCTGCTTTCCGTGTGTCTTGGTTGGCCCATAGCCATGAAATCATTGTCTAACAGTCTAACGGTTATTTTGGGTGTTACGTCTTGAGTAGAGGAAAACATGCGGTAGTTTTGTGGAGTGCGTTAGCTGGCAGCGTTAATGCGGGATGCTCCGGAGCCCTACTTAGAGGATTCTGGGTAGCGCAGGGCAATGACTAGGAGTAGGGTCACTGCTGTTCTACAACCTCAATCATAGTCAAATAAGGTCCTAAATAAGGTCCTTGTAACCCTACTCATAACTCCCCAAGACCCCAAGTACCAGCAAGAGCCCAAGTGGTCAAAGATGCTGGTATAGTATACCAGAACCAATCGTCTTACACCATTGCAGCTTTCATCCTTAAAGCCCTACAGTTGGGCACTCGGACCAATAGGGTTTTGCGAGATTCAATTCTGGGCGCCGCGTCGACATATGAGAATCTCGTCTCTGTTATCTTTGGGGGTTTGCCACGACTAGGCATACAGTTGAGGATCATAGCATCTTGGGGTCTATATGGAGCTTCCCCCTATTGTGAGAACTACCAAGGAGCCACCCCTACTCTACGCACACTTTAGGCTTTTGCGTTTTTACACAGGCAACACATAGGTTTAAGTATTCCTGAAACCCAAGAGGCCTGGCACAGTTGGAGTTCAAATGTATGCTTCCCAAAACTAGGGCACCCTAGCAAGACGGGGGATATATGTGGATCCAAAGGACATATGGTAGCACCTACTCAACAGGGCTACAGATAGACTCTTCTGGGACGATCCAGGCTACACCGAACCCTACGCTACAAAACGCTTTAGAAAAAAGTCTGGTTTTCCTCTACCACTAAGACTGTTACAGCAGGAGCAAAACACCCTAAACAATTGCCATGATCCCTTCGGATCACTATCGGTAGATTGAGCCGAAAGCCTCAACATTCAAACAAAGCAGTGAATGTGAGTGTGTAATGCAAAAGGACGCTATCCTCAACCTCCTTTTTTAGGCTTAACATGCAGTCACCGTAATCGTGCTTCCTTGACTTATCTTGTAGAGACTCGCGTAAAAGCGAGGCTATTTAGGAGACAACAAGCGCTCACCCAAAATTGTACTCAGCAAAATGCCACAGGCGGAGCCTTACCTGAGACCCAAAAGATCCGCAGTTTTTGGACCCTATAACTTCCAGCCTTCTATGAAGACCTGAAACTGAAGGTCTTCTAAATCTGAGGCGAATACTCTTCTCATGAACATTAGAGCGATCCCAAAGGCACGGCTGTCGGGGTTGCCTTTGAGAAATCTAGCTTAATCTACGATTATAGGCAAACAAACCTGTGCAATTTATGGTAACTTATTTGAAGTTCCGACTTTCTCCTCCACTTGATGCTTCCTTCAGATAACCCCAACTCTAAAATCTAAAGCGTAAACATTCCTCAGCAGCCACCCATGAAGCCCAGGGGCAATGCTGTAGGCCGTACCTGGGCATGCTGCCCTGGAGGCCCAGCCTTCGGCGATGCCGTTGGCCACCTGATTTGGAAGTTTTAAACCCTCCAGGGTCTATAGTTTGGGGCTTATCATTTAAGGTGTACAGAATATCGAGATGTAGAGGGATACAGGGGGACATATGGGAATATTGAGGGGTATAGAGGGACATGGAGAGATATGTAGGGACATGTATTGCAAGGTTAGAGGTTTGACATAATATGCTCTGCGATATAATTTCTCTCAGGGGTCCAGTATCGTTGGTGGCTAGGATGCTTGGCAGGTTCCCCAAAACAGTACTACATTGGAAGGGTCTAACCCGAAAGTGCTTCAGGAGCTCCGAAGGTTGCAAGCCGTTCTAGATTTGGTCTTTAGTGCTTCGGAATTTTGGAGTTAGGTGATTTAGTGAGGAGTCTAGGGATCCTAGGATTTGAGTATCGGGCTTTAAAGTTTTCCGGTGTAAGGCTGTAGTGCATAATTTGCGAGAATACACTTGCGAAATGGTTCCTGCCAAGGAGCTTCGGAGTTTGCTTACTTCCGGAATGACGGGTCCTTTAGAAGTTATGTGCACAAATGAGTACGTGGGTTTTCCTGTATTTCCTTGTCGGTTATCGCGCACATACCGTTTTAGAAGCGGCTCACGTTAAAGGATCTAATTCAAATTGACCGTAAAGTTTCATAGGGGAAATTACATGAAGGAATCTAAACCAAGTCCGACGATCTGATTAAGTAGTAAGAACTTGCTAAATGCCGAGTAATTAATGTTGGTCAGCAAAATGCTTGCCTTCATACTGGACTGTAGAGTCGTCCATCTAACTCTGTCAATACATAATGCCATTTCCACCGCGAAATAGTTAGTCTCAGCCGGGTTCAATGCGTTTCATTACTAGGGACAGTCGTTTCAGCAAAGCGCTTATCAATAATCATCCGCCCATATGGCTCCGTGAAACAGGGAGCCCCAGAACCTCTTGAACCCTAAACCCCAAGCCCTTATATCCCTCCCAAATCTCTTGAAAGATAAGCTCCACTTTCCAAGTCATGTAGGCAAAGCCAAGCCACACTCGCCCCACCATAGACAACCGCATCCGCAACCAGGAGACTGATAGCGCCTAGGTAGGCACTAGGAACCCTGAAAAGAAAATGCAACATTAGAAATACATGTGTTATATATATATACATATACATATATATATATGTATACACATATGTACACGGATATGTAAGGGTGCCCTATATATTCACGTGTATATATATTTATATACATACACATCACGAACAAGTGGTTTGAGTCTGAAGGCTCCCAGGAAACGAGGGTTTAGGGCCCAAGTTGGGGGCTCGGGGTTTAGGTTCTCCACTAAGTTGCCAGCTTCAACCAAAAGACTGAGGGCGTTTGGAACTTTTAGAAAACGGCTTTTGAGCGACTAGAGCTCATGGTGTACAGAACTGTAACTGGTGTGGGAATGGGTTTATGGCTGACTGTTGTTTGGCGACATGGTTACTGAGCCTTGGGGAAGAGATCGACAGTACTTCATGCAAACATGTGCTGATCTTACAACATCTGACAGGGTCTGGCAAGCAAGCGGATCACCTAGATTGTGCGGGTCTCTGTGCTGCCTCCGATTTACCCAGCACGTGCCTGTGTACAGAGTCCAGTAGCCCTAATACTTCAACCCAAAAGTCTCTTGGGCCGGGATTATGTATGCCATTCACGTGCTTGGTGCTTGGAGCCAGAAGGCAAGGCAGGGCAGAACGTCTAGGATTTCGGAGTCTAGTCTTCAGGGCCAGAAATGAATCTACCCTCTATATGGACGAGCATTACATGCTTGATTCTAAGAAGGGTGCGCCTAGAGACAGACATGTAGAGGAGTAGAGGACCTTCCTCTGTCCTATCTGTCCTGAAACTATGCAACGTTCAAAGCGAACCCAAACCCTAGCTCGAGGTCCCCATTCCCCTGGACAGAGTACAGGAATCCTTTACAGAAGGAACCCCATGCCGTATAAGACAAATGCAAACAAATGGATCCCTACCATGCACCCAGTAGAGCCTAAACCCGAATCCTCAATTCCAAACCCCTAGCAGACCAAAGAGCCAAGATTCGACTAGGGACTTAATTAAGGACTTAATTAAGGGCTGAACTTTGGCGTTCAAGGCTGTGCAAGGTTTGGGGTATGGGTTGCTCATGACAGTCAACATAAACTGAAATTGAATTTGCTTTATCATATATCTCTACCAACTCACTATCTACACACTTACTGCGCACGGGGAGAGCCCAGGACGCAGGGGCCAGATGTGCGCTTACAAATCGCTTTGGCTTCAGGGCGTAGGGTCTGGACTGTTGGGCTCGGTGGCAAAGGGTTTTGGTTTCAGAGATCAGGGTTAATAGTGTGGTTAGTTCAGCTCAAAGCTTCAATGCGGGAGCTTCTCATGCTCTGCCCTTGCATCTCATGGCATTTTTTCTATGCACAATATCTGAAACACTATTGAAGTGCCGAGCTCCCCGCCGTACTTGTTATTGAAGGGCCACTCGAAGAGTAGGAAGACCTGGTGGGCAACAGTTCATGTCTAGTCTTTCGGATTGAGGGTATACGGCATGGCTGGGTAAAGTAGAATTTCCAGGAATGGTGTCCTCTCAATGGGCACCCAAGATGCGACTCATCACGATTGAGGGGCCCCATCTCACAAAATAAACCACAATAAGGCCCCACCTTACATCACGAGACATCACTGCTACGTAAGGAAATGAGGAGGTCTCAGAGTAGGGGTAGGTTGGGGGCTGCAGGCTGCAGGGACATCTTCAGATTATCTGAGTATAGCAGCCCCCTTCATTGGAACGTACAATAAGTATTAGGCCTACTAGCTAGGCCCTGTCTCGATGCATGGTCATGTAGCACAAGATAGGCTCCCAATTGTCCAATAGCCTCATTTGGCGTCTGCCCCTCGATCCTGGTTCCTGGTTCTACTTAGAGAAAACGGCAATTGACTTAATTCTAAGTGCTGCGAACTATCTTAGGTTGGGAACAAATCTGAACACAAAATCGTCTTTCAAGCCCCTGTTGTGCTTCCTCTTGTCTGGCGACTGCCGCAAGACGTTTGCTCCATTTGGGTTACTGTCTCCCGACTACCATGAAGCCAAGTTTTGGACCATGATCGCAAGAGCCTCCTTTTGGGTTCCAAGATAGTCTGGGCGAGGGTACGCACCAACAATGCAATCGTGACTTTCCCTTGACAATATCAGACTCCACGCTGCAGGAAACTCCAAGTATTCACCCTGGCTTCAACTCAAATCCTCTCTCCAAAGGCAACCCCAACCAACTAGTGCTAGAACATGTCCCGAACATGCAGGCCCTAAGGGTCCAAGTACTCTAAACAGGAGTTCATACCTAGGCACCGAAGCTGCTATGAAGGAACCCCGGTGGGCCCAAGTATGTTGGCTGTTCGTATCTGAACCTTTTGGGACATGGCACTACAAGTATACTCCAAACCCTTAAACCTAAACCTTTACGCTAACGGTACGTACATGACGGAAATATTTATCTC
Source organism: Symbiodinium pilosum (assembly GCA_905231905.1). Taxonomy (NCBI): domain Eukaryota; class Dinophyceae; order Suessiales; family Symbiodiniaceae; genus Symbiodinium; species Symbiodinium pilosum. The sequence continues at coordinate 57,553 of CAJNIZ010038791.1, read as the reverse complement.
TAGTTATTTGACGGTTTGGTTATATGTAAAGTCCTCCACTTAGTCACTCCTGTCAGGCGCGATTGGGACCCAAATTGGTCTCGAGCTTAGGGGCTAGGATTTGAGGTTTAGTGAAGTGTAAGAATGATGAATATTCCCCATCATCTATAACAGAATTGTATGAGGGGGTGATCAGGGAAGGGGAGTACTCCGTTGAGCCAAGCAGCACCGCAGAGACCTTGGCCGCCAAACCCAAGGTCCACCCAGATGCGATAAATTCTCAAATTAAGGATTCTAAGGGTCTTCTGAGGATTTTCTAGTAGGGATTACATGAAGCAAATCTTGACAATGCCCAAATAATGTAGGGGCCAGGGGTTGGGGGTATACTCTTATGGGGGAAGGTGATTAACCTACATTATGCGGAATAAGACAGACACGGTTTAGCGCTGAGATGTTCATGTTTATGCAAGGGTGTACTTCCTGGAATACATTGTAAGGACAATTGTAGGGGATTATACAAGGATACGGTTGGGTGAGGATTCACAGCTTTGAAAACTTGCTGCCACGAAAAATCCACCGTGGTCGTTGGACATCTCCATGTAAGAAGCCCCTCAACCCTAGAAACTATACCTTGAATCAAACCTTAGGCCCCAACCCTATTTCCAAACAAATGTCTGGATATATTTATATATATATAAATGTATATATATATACATACATACATACATACATACATACATATTTCCATGCAGACACATGTACATACATTTATGTGTATGTATGTACATATGTATATATATATATGTAGTCCTGTTAGATGGGTATCTAAAATATGTGCATACAGATATACATGTAGAAAATACATGCCCCGCGGGTCTGCGAGGTGCCCCACATCCTGTGTTCTGCCACGCTGTTTCTCCTGTCTTGCTTCTTCGTATGGCATCAGCAGTAAACATGGCACCCATGAACCCCACATCACTCCTAAAACGAGGAGACCCTCAAAAGGACACATTGCATGGAAGCCCAGCTTGGCACATAACTCTGCTGCTAATCTGCAACAGCGACGTAGGATACGACAATGCCAACAACTTGGCTTCTGGGGACGTGTAAAACAAACTCTACCTAAACCGCACACATGCAACCTCAGCCCCAAGCCCTGCTGGGGTGCTTGAGTTTGCAAGCTTTACCCACAGCCTTAAAGACTTTGATTTTAAACATATCCTAAAACCCTATGAAACATGCAACAACTCTTCAAAGAAGGAGCTGCAGAAGTGGAGGCTTCCAAAGGCTCCCCCCGAACATCAGAGCTTCAACCCCTTGACCCCAAACATTTTGAAGCAAAAACAACTCGTACTACACTGTTAACCCCTAAACCCTAAAAGAGTCCTGAGCCCCAAACTCCTATATTCAAGGATGCAGGAAGCCGGAAGCCCTCACGCCCTAACTCCCAAGGAGCCCCATAACCCTAAGAGTTCATGTGGGTACATGCTAGATACTTTGTCAGGGGGGTCCTCTTCAGCCCATGTGTTCACCGTTTCGGTATATCCTTAGGCCCAAAACAGCATCAGTTTTAGGACCCCGTCAATGTATAAACTTGCTACTTCACTGAAGCTGAACCCTAAACCCAGAACTGTAAACCCTCAACCTTGACACCCTGAAGCATAAATCCTCAATCCTTTTGAAGAGGTTTTGAAGGTCTGAGGATGGCAAACCTTTGGGTAATCTGGCTGCAGCCAGCGCGGCCGGCGAATGCCGCCACGAAAAACACCATGGATTCGGTTGCCAGCTTGTCTGGGCATGGAAGGTTTATAGGAGGGCCGATATAGGGTTTAGGTTCTAGGGTTCAGGTTTTTTTCCCGCCAAAATGGAGGATAAAATGGAAAATAGATTAGAAGCTACTAGTCCCGCATGAGGTCGGGGCCTATGCGGGGACCCCAGAACAAACCTTCACAGTATGATCATCCATATTATCATGAGGATCCCCAGCGAAAGGACATTTTGATTTTCTGAAACCCCCTCCCCAGGCAATACATAACACCAGTTGCAATTTGATATTCCATTGTCTTTTCGACGTCATTCTCCATTTTTAAGGTAACGGCGGAAATCCCCGCATTTGAGGGTTGTCCTTCTGGGTCTGGCCTAGGGCTTCAGGATCCCTAAGCCGAAATAATGTCGTTACTCATTGGGGTAATATCTATTGGGCTTATATGGGAATAATGGAAAAAGAATGGAAACTACTATATGGGTTATATCGGGTTTATGGTTTCTTTAACTAGGGCTTTGTATTTGCGAGTGTAGAATTGAGGCTTTTACAGTTGAAGACTTAGGAAACGGGGCTTGCTTACGGGTGTTTAGCAAGAAGTCGGGAAATGGATTCCTATTGCAATATAGTCCGTACATCATTCACGATGGTCCTTCCTAAAAAAAAAAAAAGCAGCTTGCTGTCGTGTTATTGCTTGAATACGTGCCCCATTTACGTGAATGTTATAGGGTGGGAGCATTATTCAAGTTTTGGGCTTTGGGTTTAGGACTTGCAGGCAAAGCAGAATAACATGATATTGACTGAAAACTGGCATTTACTGGAGCCTACGGGGTTCTAGGATTTTAGGTGTAGAGTTTGGAGTTTAGAACTTAGATTGTGGGGTCTGGGTTCCATGATCCCTACAGGTTGTACAAGGCTTTTGCCATGCCAATGCTGCATCAGAGGCTTGTACTTTGCCAGGGATTCATTTAGTTGGCGGTCTCATTCTCTCTTCGCTGAGCTACTGCTATCCCTTGGCACCAAAGCAAGGATCCCAATATGTATGCACCATAACAGAATGGAGGCCCCATTCAGGTTGACCAACAGTCTGAGTAGTTCAGTGCGTCGCAATCCTGAATTCTAGGCCCTCTCCTACTCGTGCAGGTCCCTGCAAATTCTTGAAAGAAGAACATTTTGAGACTTGGTTCTACATATGCCAGTATTTCGTAAACCCTAGGCTAAGCCCCTAAACTCCTCTAAGCCCCAAACCCCAAAATTTACGCACTGAAAATCCTAAAGCCCCCAAAATCCCCAAAGCCCATAGACCCAGAACCTACATAATGACTAAAACTCGTAAACTCCATGCATTACGGAAGCACTCCATGAGAGATAAGCAACGCGAGAGCATTGTCGTGGAGATGGCCTCAGATGAGATAATATATACTATAATGTACTGGGGGGAGTGGGAGCCGTGGAAAAGAACAAGGAAACCGATGTATCATTCGGGGTTATGAAGCTACTACAGGGATCCATTCCTCCTGGGCTTGAGTCGTAGTAGTGCTTGGGTGGACGCAGGGTTCGGGGCACTGAATCCTAGACGCATTCCTACAAATTGATACGAGTAGAGATTCCGTTCCGCGCCGGCTATTTAGCAGCAGTAAACCCTTTACAGGAAATTTAGGGTTTAGGGTGTAGGGAGCAGATCAGGGATTAAGTGCCTTAGGTTTGCAGTCTAGGGGCTGGGTGGAGGGAGATAGGTTTCGATGTGTTGGGTTTAGGATTGTAAGTTGGCGTTTAGGGTCTGAGGCTAAGCTTCGACTTGTACAGTACAGGCCAGCAAGTCGGGGGATCAGCATCTTCCTCCTACCCGGAAGCATATACAGGCAAAGGAGAACTAACACAAAACCACCCTAATCCATGTTGCAATTTCTTGGCCTTTGCTGCAAAATTTTTACAAGTTTCGCAGCGTTTCCAGACCCTATAAAATGGGTTCCAATGTAAGAGGACCCCGTTTCGGACATACCTCTTGGCGTTTTCGTTTTCAGGCTTAGGCTTTCAGGCCTTGGGCCACTACATTCAAGGGCTTAGGTCCAGGGGCTTCCTGAGGGTTTAAGGCCAGGGTTTGGTTAGGGGTCTAGAGCTCAGATGTTTGTTGTGGGAGCTTGGGAATGCTAACCTACATGCTGAACCTGTCAGAGAGACACCGAAAACAACATAAGAAGCAACACAGCCTGTAAACAAGTAAGGCAAAGCCATGAGGGTGTGACTGCCTTACGACAAGTGACCTCCTCAAAGTCCATACCGCAGCTACAAGGCTCAGGCAAGGCTTTTTACCATACGCTGGCTCGCAGGTACCCACCTGTTGGGTGCGAGTAGGACCCTCTGAACATTGCTTTGGCTAAGAAAATGTCCATTCGATGAATTCTTAGCAAATTGGGGGCCGGACCGTAGGGGGAGTATGAGCAATGAGGAGATCATAAGGTTTTACCAGCGGCTGACCAGAATGGATTTGAGAAACTCATAGGAATCCCACACACACAAACAATGAATCTGCATGGGTACTCTCAAAATCAAGGCACTAGAGCTCACCGAATGTCCTCCCCCCCACTAAGCTCCCTAGCGACACATTCAAAACGTGGAAAACAGGGAAACTCTGACAAACGCGCAGCCCCCTTCAAAATTTGCCCTGAACAGACAAAGCTCCAATCTTGGATCTAGATGCTTAGTGTAGAGGCTGATTGGAATGTTAAACGATCTTCGGATAAAGCTAAAGGTACATGAGGGTTAAAGGGGAGAAACGTGCGCAGGCATGTACATTACTCAAGGTCCTAAATTCAAATCCTAAGCCCTCAGCCCATACTTCTTCTTGCTAAGTGCCTACATGTAGCCCCTGTAACCCAGCTGCTTGGTCGCTTGGTTTTTTCCTACGTACCGGTTCATCATGGTGGAGGGTTTCGGGCGTAGAGCTTCGGAGAATTTAGGATGCAGGGTCTACTTGCCAGACAGGTTGCTGTCAGCACGAGGGAAGAGCCAGCAATCTGAGTTTGGCTGTTGCGCTTACCCTCCCCAAACTGATAAACATGGAACACAACACGTAGACCCTCATTAGTGGGATCCCACAAAGGGACCCCGAACTTTCATGATTTTCATATAGCATTCATTCAGAAGGACAGTAGTCTACAAAAGTTCAGGCTCCATTAGTTTGGGGGACGGTAACTTGAGGGCTCAGGTTCAGGCAGGGTTCTAGGGCTTATGTAGGGCTAGGGGTTGTAACTTGACTTATAAGGGCTGGGGATTCCGGGCTTAGGGTGTAGGGGAGAGTTTGGCATCTACATGTCCAAATTTCTCAAATGGCATGCATTCACCATTGTCTATGTAGGATATGTCCTAGACTTGGTTCCAGCATTTGATCTCTACGTATGTGTACTTTGGCGCTTAATGAGCGAACTTGCGCCACTGAGCTTTGGACTCTCCTCTACACGTGAAATGGATGCTGAAGACCAACACCTTTACAGCAAAAACCAAGAATCGTGCCGAAGCCCTAAGCCCCAAACACCTTGCGCACCTTCAGCTAGAATCTGTCAAGGCCAAGGATGGCAAAATGCTAGGATATCCTTGATCGAGCACCCTTTTTCCAGAATTACAGTTTGAGCTTTTAGTGCCTTTCCAGCAAACGGTTTCTTCTTGTAGGCAGCTGTTGGGGGGTAAAAGGACATGGCTGTGCATAAAATCAAGGGAAGCCCTCAAAGACAGCACATTTATGATCATATGCATCATACAATGGGCCTCAAGTACGCACCCAAACCGACATACTTAGGTTAAGCCCCGCAGGGTATAAGTAGGAAGCTACTTGGGTCCCAAGTGCGTAGTGATTGGATTCTTAAAAGTCTTCCGCATTTAGGAGGGCGCCCAGTCTTGGAACAAGCGGTTCTTCCCATGCATATTCTATCTAGGTTCCTGATCTCTATGAGGTGACTGTAGATCCACAGCTTCGTCCGATCCCTTTGGAAGGGACATAAAGGTTACATCAAGGCTATACAGGGGTATCTAGCAATCTATCGAGATGCAGGATTTGGGGTCCTACATGCCCACGGCAGCCGTGGGTAAACCTGGAACATGCTCAAAAGCTCTCTGTGGCTAGACAGTTCAGGCCCCCTCGTCCCCTTCCGGTCAGGTTCAACGTAAGGACCACATGATTCCGTATGAAAACTTCCCAGCTTGGCTGGGGAATGGAATGCTAAATCGTAGGCAGAACACACTGAGCTCTTCACGCTTTGAATCATAGGCTGCCCTGTTTGAAATCAAATCAAAGGTCCGGTGATGCCCGGAAAAGTGACGAACCTGTTCTCCGTAGCTCACCTTCCCGCACCCTAACATGTCAACCCTAATCCTCTCGGACGTCCAGGTGTCCGAGCACTACTCAGGACCCTACACCATCATCTCGATTCAGGTATCCCGAGGGTGTTGACTGTGGCTGTAGAATTCTTTCTGGCGCCTAAGGCAGAGTACGAACAATCCCTATCTGTTCCACTTAACAGCACCTGACAAGACAAATCCCTCGGCTCCAAATCCTAATTCATGAGCCCTAAGTCTTGAACCTCAAGACTTATTAATCCTGAGCCCTAAGCCTTACAACTAGAACTCATCCGAGCCCCTGGCCACAACGAAAGCAAAGCCACATTTCTCTGCAGTCCATCCTAAGTTAGGCTTCAGACTGTTTTGGGTTGAGGCTTTAGGGTTTACAGGTCAGGGTCTAAGGGTTTATGGTCTATGGATTAGGGGTTTTGTGATTGCCAGTCGACATGTTGTTACCCTCCCCAAAACGAAGCCCATATAGCCCCGTTTTAAAAAAAGTCAGTTGCCTCTTTAGGGCACCCTGTTGGGCTGGGGCAAGATATTTTTTGATGTGTTGTCACTACGAATAGTCACTGAGGTTTGGGGTGTGGGTGTAGTTGCTATGCATATTGGTTTTCTTCCCACTACCCTCAATGTTTCTCGTGGTATGCGCCAATGTGCATGCCATGCCGTCTACAGATACAGACGTGTGTTTGCACGTAATTAAGCATAAAAGTATTCGGAAATGGGCAAAGTATGTCTATGTATATGTACACACAGAAATATACATGCAGTTATATACAACTGCAAATGTGCTGGATGAAATGTAGACCGAAGCAAGTTTGCCGGTGTTATAGTTTCAGGGTCGCGGTTCACGCTTTCAACCCTAAAACCTAAACTCTAAGATTTTGTGTCTGAAGGGTCTGGAGGTTGCATCCCCAGCATGGAACCCCTGTGTTTAAGGATCCTCTTAACCTCAGCCCTAAAACCCCAAACCCTAAGCCCTAAACCCTCCACCATACCCCAATAAACCAAAATTAGTTCAGATAAGCCCTATGTCAGACGGGACCTTCTCGGGCAACCAGCACCGCATGCCTGTCACCCTCAGAAATCCTCTAAAGAACTTTTCCCGTAGATCTCGCCTGACCTTAGGGATGCACAAAACCAAACGTAGATACTATACTTATAGACGTTATAGGGCCTAAATAATTTCTATTCACAGCCTTGGAGCTCCGGGGTAAATATCCCACACGTCCACAGAACCTTCATCAAAAAAACTGTTTTTGCCCTAGACCCCAGGTACTCCATTACAGTAAACTTGGCAACTTGGCCCCTGTCGGCATGATCACTAAAACCAACCCTATAGTTACCTGTCATAGGAGATCGAGGGATTCACGTGAAAGCACTTCCTAGAAGGGGTCCTGCTTACATAGCCCAGAGTACTAAGCCCTCACAAAACGGCATCCGAAAGCGAGGCCATTTTTTGGACACCCGCATCTTTGGCTGTGCCATCCTGTTGACGCTAAGGCACACGCTCCTGCACAAAAGAACCAGCGTCTACTACCACGAAAAACTCTTGTTACCTGAATAACCCCCTATGGCCAAGTACCCAATCTAACGATTCCCCGAAACCTGCGTGCAATTCCTGCCGCGCAGATCCCAAGTACCTGAAAATTGTTGGGCGCTTGGACTGCTAGGGAATAGCAGAAAGTGAACGTATCGGCTTTGTGCCGGGAGTCCATATGAGACCTCGAGAAGCATGATGGTCGCGACCTTCATTCGAGCTACTTCGGGCGCATGGCTTATAGTCCATGTTGCCCTGGAAAGAAGAAGGATTCTTTTTGTGATCTTGTAGACCAACCCACCCCCCCACACGCTTCAAGGGTCCTCAACGAGGATCCAGACTTCTTGAGAGCATGGGCAGAGGCATCGAAGATCAAGACCGCATAGCTCGATAAAACCGTAAACTACTAGGCTTTAGAGCTTCATGGGCTGACGGCTAAGCTTCGAGGTTTGGGGTCTCTGTAGGGTCGCCCTAATTTATCCCATGAACTGTTGAAGGGGCCCAAAAACAACGAAATCACTGTTTTGAACTCCGTCTCCAACAGAATCGGTTTTAGCGCTGATTGAGGACAGTACACCGTACTGAATGCACTAGAAACTTGCTTAAGCCCTCAACCCCACATTCACCCAAAAAAGCCTCAATCGCCGCAATGGAGAAGGGACGCTCCAGGCAGTAGTAGATCATGTTCCAAACGATCCTGGGCACTCTAAATTACTGCAGATACGGTTTGGGGCTGAGGGTTGTAGGCTTTAGGTTCCAGGGCTTGTAGGGAAGGTATGAGTTAGGTTGCGGGCCTTGCTGTCCGGGCTTCTGGTCTTGGGTACAGAGTTTAGATCGTGTTCATATTGATCCTTAGTCGCTCCAAACTCTGCCAGCTCCAATTAAGGGAGCGTATCCGCAGGCTTCTGGTCTAGGGGCGCGTAGGGTAAGAAGATCGTGGATTTAGGGGTTGGGCTTGCGGGAGTATGGGGCCTTGGTATGGGCCCTTAGCTGTTTTAGGGTGACTCTAGCGGACCTTACCAGCATGTCTGTATACATGTACGCTAAAGGTGTATGCTAGGTATATAGGAATGGGGGTTGAAGGGTTTAGGGAAGAGTTTCGGGTTTAGGGTTCCGGGTTTGTTAAGCTATGGGTCTTGTGTTTTCGCTGCTCAAGAGTTCAAGGTTTAGGGCAAGGCTATCAGGGATTAAGGTATGCGGGTTGAGAGTCAAGGGTTTAGTTTTTGAGGGCTGAGGGTTTCCTCCATCGGATTGATCGCTTGAGGCTTCTGGGCTATTTTGGGCTAGGTAGGTGCATTACGCAACTATTCTCATCCATGATAGTAACTAGGAGGAAACACGGAACACAACTCGCTCACAACTTGAGCTTTTACCTGCCTAGTCTTTGCTTTATGGGTTCATGGCGCGCTTCATTTTGTCGCCAAAATCAGTCATAACATGCAACCCATGATACCCATCAATTTGCCTAAGCTCTCAACTATGCTGAGACTTAACCACTTAAGTTCTATGCCACGGAGAAATGGCCTGAGCTGACAGAACTCATACATTCAAAAGATCTTCGGCCATCATACCCAACGCAACGGAAATCTTTAAGTTCTCTAAAAATGCCAAACCCTGTGCTGCCCTATGAAGCATTTTCGAAGCCGTAAAGTCTATGGTGCACAGTAAACACTTCAGACAGCATGAGTTTATTTATTAGCAGTGTGGCATTCGCGAAGAAACTCTAAACTTAGACTGCCTAAACCTTAAACAGCGCAAGCAGCGGCCAAGCTTCATTGGCTTGTGACCCAGCCAGACAACCCGATTTGAAAGTTTCCCAAATTTACCTCATTGGGTCCCTGAAAGGGACCCCAGAATCCCTTTGTTATTGCGGTATATCCCTAATCCGCTCTCCCAGCTAATACAGCTAGCCAGATAATGGAAGCACCTTCCAGAGAATCCAAAATCCTGGAAAACCATTTTTAAACGGGCAACAATGCCAACAATGCTTTTGAAAGATGCCAAATAGGGCTGGGTTAGGGTTCAGATCAAGGAGCATGGAATTAAAGACTCACCCACATAATGCAACCCTCCTAGGAGGTTTTACTACTAGGGTAGGGTTGGGGGGCGACGTTTGTCATTTGGGGTAGGCGATTACCGGGTTAACGGAATAAGGTTAAGGATCCCCAGAAGTTCTGTGTCATTCCGACATATCCTTAGAGCCCCCTTTCAGAAATGCGCCATTTCATTCCAGGCCGATATGCTTCACGCACCCGTTGCGTTCTGTCCCAACACCCTCCTTACTTGTTCTTGGTAGGGAATAAGGGAATATAATCCTTTTACAATTCCAATACTCTATCTACATATATTGTCCCTATAATAGGAGCCCCATATAATCCCTATATAGTATATTCCCTGCTTCCCTACTGAGCCCCAGTAAGCCTCGCCCCTTCCAAGCCCACAAGTTGGTTTTGAGCCTTGCAATGGAAAGCCCTGCAATGACCTTGGTCTCTCAAGAGCTAGGTTCCATATACAAAATAACCCCCCATATATACCCTATTATCATATAGTAGACTCCATGTCTTGTCCATTATCCCTATAAAGCTCCCGTTAATAACTCCCACATATCCTCCTCGGGCACAAGTATGGCCAGGAAAGTATCTCCCAACTCAAAACGCCTTGCTGGACACGTGGCCGAGGCAGACTATGAGTATCAGAGGGTCCAGGAAATCAAGAAAAATCAAAGTACACCCCTCAACTCATAACGTGCCAACCCTTTATGTAGACCCCGAACAGGACCTCAACCATGAACCTTTAAACCCCCACAGAATGGAATAGTTGACATTGCTTTTCCATTTCCTGACTTACCGTGGCTTCCATTTTCTTTCTAGTAGCCCAACCCAAGCTTCGAACTTCGAATAGACCCAACTCCTGTCTAGACCCCTAAGCCCGTATACCTTACATATCCCTGTATATAGATGTATATACATATGTATATCTTGTAGCCCCCCTTAGATGAATCCTTAAACTTCTGCTACTAAAGAGGCTTGCAAATTTACCAATATCATATAGAGATTTATTTGATACACCGACTAATACAAACATACAAGGAACCTAGACACATGATCTTGGTCCTTGTTGAGCCCCCGCTCTACATACCACCGGTCTCTGTGTCATGCCCACTATTGCTTTCCATTTGTAACCTCAGTATCACACCCGGATTCTGGGGTCGTTGCTTCTCGCGGTCTGGTCCAGGAAGTTGTTCTGGTGAGGCTTCCAGGCCCTTTCAGGATTCAGGAAGTAGAGTTCAGGGTTGAAGCTCAGGGTCTGGGCCCTTCCAAGAAGAACCATGCACCCAAATCATGAGGCGCTAGGTCCTGAGGTAGCGTAGCATTTGAGGACTTGGACTGTTGATAAGGGTTTGCACCCGAGGGGTTTGAGATCGGGTTTAGGGCGCTTTGGCGTGTTTAGGGCTAAGGGATTTAGGGTTAGGGCTTAGGCTTAAAGATGTCTTGGGTTTTGGGGATTGGGCTTCAGGACTTGGAGAGGTGCATAGTAGGGTTTAGGGCTCAGGTCTTGGGGGTTTAGGGATAAGAGTTTGGAGTTAGGAGCATTGAAGGCCCGACCGGGCCTGCCTACCTTAAGGGTCCCCAATCGTACAATACTAGCCCACAACCTAGACCAGAATTCCGCTTCCCTAACTCCCCAAGTATCTCATTCTTGGGTGCTTGGCCCCTCCAGCTAAGCAAGGGCCCTCAGGCTTCATGGAGTAGCTCGGCCCAAGGGTGATGACCTTACAGTTCTGAGGGTCGGAAGCTTTGAGGGCTTAAAGCCAGCCATCGTGGTCGGAGATTGAGTTGTAAAATTTAGCCTTAAGGATTTGCCAACGCGGGGGTGGTTGAGTGACTTGGTGTGGGGCTGTTACCGCACGCTCGATTGCGTTTAGGATTTAGGTCCGGCATTCCTGCTGTCCTCCAAATACAAGCGAAGAGAGACTCCTTTTAGAAGAGAAACGGTCTACATTGACCCCCAAACGCTGAACCCTGCACTCGGAAGCCCAACATCCTTAAATTCTGAACCCTTATATATTGGGACTTCTAGAGGCATGCATTCCCTCCCTCCTTACTGCTGGTCAAGGAAATCCGGCACCAGTCTGGATTGCCCAAATGCCAGGACTTGCAGTAGTCTCAGGGTTTAGGGTGGTGCAGGATTGCCTCCATCAATAATCGTAAACACCAGGTAGTAATTGTTGAACAGGACTCCCACGATTTCATTTTCAAAGGATTTTCTTGTCAGGATTCCAGACTCCAAGGTTCGAGCCGTACACACCCCAGAAGCAAACATGAAAGCGTACGGGTCCAAATAACTAGAGAGGTTCATTTTTGTTGCAATCGACTATTCAGATGCACTTGGGACCGGAACCTCCGCTATTTGGCGACTTGGATTCTTTGGGGAACCTGAAAGGGGCACTTGGAGAAGGACAGCTGCATACAAAGTAGGTCTTTCCGCTGAGTTTTTGTGAGAAACGTGCCCCGGGCACACAGTCCACGATCTCTCCAAATGAGCCCCTGCTCCTAAACCTACACTCTAATTCTTAGACCTTCCGCTGTATGCTAAAAAATCTTGAGCTCCAACCAGCAACTACTGCTATGACCCGAACCCTAGTATCACAAATTCAAACCTGAATCCAGCTCATCCGAAAATGAACAACGCCATCAAGTTGCTACAGAATTAAGACGAAAAAAACGTGCAACATGATATCAGGTGCAAGACGCCCTGTAACCCCAAAAACGCCCCACAGACCCAACCACGCCCACAAACACACGATGAACCCTAAGCCCCTCACCTCAAACCCTGAAACTGAACCCCCAAAATCAAACCTAGTTCATCGCTACATACTTAAGAGCTTGCTTATAAATACCCATGTCTACCTATAAGAGTGCCGCCCGAAAACCTACTGTAGCCCTCAGGCGCCTCACTTCTTGACACCTGCACTGCTGCTGCTGGCACCGACTCGGATTCCCTCAGAGAGCACGACTTGGTCTACAGGTGCTGAACTCAATATGGGGGATTCTGAAGTCAAGACCATGGGCTCTTAGTCCGGCGACCTGTGGGGCATGTTGCATGGTCTCAGGACTGGGAGAGGGTGAAAGCACCTTCTTTTGTGGGCCCTGGTCAGGCCCCGATCAAGGCAACCTGGCATCAAGTGTTGCAGTACCTTCACAATAACATGACGCACACCAAACAACAGACGCCCAAGGTCGTCGGGAGTCCCGCATCTTGTGAACTGCAAAGTCCCGGTGGCCTAGTTTGAAGTTGTCTCGTTTGCACCGGTTGGTCTCGTGCCCAGCCCTTAACTATAGGCGTGACAAGATGTCGAACATCATGTAACGTTGGTAATTTGATCGTGGTGCCGCTGCTGCAACAACGGCTGCGCTGGCGTGAAACTGCTTCCCGTCTGCCTTAGATGATTTCTACTACGACTTTCCTTCTCGTCTCTATCTTGTTTTTCTGCGGAGAGCCTGACTGCTGCTGGGATCGGCGTCTTGAGCCAGAAGCATTTAAAGTTCGTCGTGGTCCAATGTGGATGCACACCTGCTTAAAGCTATGCTTTATGGGGTGATGCCTGCACCGCCAACCCTCAGATCTGTGTTTCGTTTTTGAGGCTTCCACCCAGGCTACGGAGAGTTTGGGGCAATTTTCTTCCGGCCAGTATCAACAGCACCAATTGGTCCTTCGTTTCTCCACTTACAACACCTCAACATACTAGGTTTCTGAGAAGGGTTGCTAGATCCGCATATGTGCGGTATCAAGAGGGAAATGGAGGGCCTGCATGCTCATGATGCTGGCTCTTTGGGGGCTGCTGGGGCCAAATTGTGCTGTCAAACGCTGCAACATGCTCAAAATACGTGCCGTCAGCACTTGCGCTGCATGATACGCATGCCAGCGCACCTGAATGTATTACCCGGGCCAAACCCTACATTCATTTATAGCTAGATAGATAGATAGATACATATATATACATATACCCCCAAGACCAGTTATGAGACATAGAATTTTGAGAGCTGTTTCCCAGTAAAAAATCCGAATAAATTCAGAACCATGGTCTTGGAGGTTTGGAAAATTCCAAAATTACACAAAATACACAAATCCGGCAAAAAAGAAAAAACGGAAATTCCGAAAATTCCATGAATCTAAAAATTCCAGAGACTCCAACTTGGGTAGACTTACTTTTTGGACTTTTGGAATATATACATGCCAAACATCCAAAAAGTTAGTCCACCAGTGTGGGACTTTTTGGAATTTCCAAATATCCAAGACCATGGTTGTGGCCATGTTCGGAATTTACACTTTCCAAGAATCTACGATCATGGTTCTGACATTTTTCGATTTTTTGAATTTTCGGCTTTTTTGTAATTTGGAATATTTCCCATTCTTTGAAAACTGGCCTTTGAAATAGATTCTATGATGAACTCACGATTTCGAGGTTGGGGGTCTACACGGATGAGCCTCACAGAGCTCCTGCGCAAAAGTTCTGCTGGTGACATGGCAGTTTCCGTAATAAGCGGACCCCAATATAGACCCAAAAGTGTAAAATTCCTTACTACAGGGACGCCGAAAAGGTACCCCCAATAGTGGGAGACTCATATTTTCGGGTTGAGGACATTGCACGCGGTTTCGGGTTTATTGGTTTAGGGTTGAAAACATAATGGAAGATGAAAAACCATAGATGTGGGTCAGTTGACACTTTGCAATCAAAGGGAGGTGAACGCCCAAGCACCCCATGATGATGTAGCTCACCAGACCCGTATACACCAACAACGGCTACTGCACCCATAGCCATGTACACTAGTCTTGGATGCTTGGTCCTGATGGCATAGCCCAAATTCTAAACCCTATGATCTCCAATCCTAAATCCTCAACCAAAACATGTCATTCCTGAAACTGATCCCAGCCACCTTAAACCCCCAAATCCTACACTCCAAAATCTGAGCAAGTCCTGAAACACTGAATCACAAAACTCCCAAACTCTAAACTGAACTGCAAAGCCCCAAACCCTATACCGAAACCTAACACCTAAATCTCAAACTTTAAGCTGGACCTTAGTACCTAAAGCCAACAACCCAACATCCCAATCCCTAGACTGAACCCCATACCCTGCAACCAAAACACTAGGTCACTAGGTCGTACACCGAGCAATTATAACTCCTGAGCACTAAAACCTTCTACAAGTGAGCCGAGCCCTCCTCCGGGGAGCACACGAGTCTTGCAGCTTTGTTGGAAAGACCAGCGACGCAAACATGAGTTGCAAGGCAGAACAGCCAACCAGACCTTGGATTTAGCGCTTCGTGTTCAAGGGCTTACAGGGTGTAGGATCTGGGAGCTTGGGTTCAGGGCGCAGGTTCTGCAGTGCAGGCTTTGGGGTGCAGAGCTAAGAGATTCTGGCGCAGGGGCACAGGGTTTGGAGCCTGAAGTGTCGGGCTTTGCAAAGAGGTTCCAAGCCGCCCATCAGTCGGCACTTGGGATGCATGACTAGCAAGCAGCTACTGCAGTGTAGATTTGAGGGGGGTAGTACATGGTCATCATCGGTCAGAACAAGAGCCCTCGTGCGTGGAACCTTGCACATGCATGGGCTGACTTCTGGTGTGAGCGCTGAGAGATCTGAAGCCCAAGCGTACTTCATACCCCTGATTGCGAACACCTCTGTAGTAGCCCAATACTGTATAAAATAATCGCCCCTGACTTCAAACACCTTCGCAAGCCTGCAATCCATCTCCAGGCAACAGAAGCTTCCCCGAGCAATAAACGGACCAGGGCTTCTACCCTGTATTGCGCAGCAGCAAGATTAACATGCCCATCTGCACTTATGACCCAAAGCTTGGCTTGCCTCTGACAAGACCCTCAGCATACAATTAATCTCCATAAGCCTAAGTCCCTGCGTGACCTGCATACTAATCCCTAAACTCCAGACCATAACGCCTGGACCCCAGGCCCCATACGCTAGACCCTCAACCCTACGCCCCTCCCACTCGTGTCGGAAAAGGTACCCATGACGGACCAAGCCATCATGCTGATCTGCGAGGCAGGAGCTTTGTTTGGATTCCCGGGAGGTTAGGGCACAGTTTCATTGTAGCCCCCAATGATTAAGTGTCTCAATGTAAAGGTTTATGGATTAGGGCTTCGGGTTTGCAGGATCTACCTGCAGCCTCAGTTACCTGCAGTTTAGTAAACTGACTATTCACACTAAGTATTGAGTTCGTACTATTCAAATGCGGCTACCTGGTGTTACAAATAAGATTGTAGGCGTGCCCTGGCCCTACCTTAAGTCTAAACTCTTGTGGGTCTCTGCGTGCGTGTCAAACCCTTGGTTGCAGATTTTGTCATAGTGGTCACCCCAAGAATATGAAGACGCCCAGCTTTGGCAGATGCAGATTCAGGTTGGCTGATTCAAGAAGGTGTCATCTAGAAGCCCAGCTAACCTTCATTAAAAGCGTCCGGAACCCCAACAGCAGTAGAAGCAAGGGTCCTCTAGTAGAGCCGATACAGCAACGCACCCACGCCCAAACTAAGCTGGCTGACAAACTCAGGCAACACCTACCAACCCAGTTGTCCAGGCAATGAATTATCTTTCCTAAATATTTCTTGGCAACACTTGAGAGCCACGGGCTGGGA
>CAJNIZ010038791.1:26952-41210 GCA_905231905.1 Symbiodinium pilosum | reverse complement strand
GCCTCCTGAAATGCCCAAAACCGCCACCAAATGCCCTCATGAATCTCCTGAAATGCCCCCGAAAACCTACCAAAACTGACCCAGAATGGACTCCGGGAATCTTGCCCGAAAACAACCCAAAAGCCAACGCCTGAAAATCGTCCGTGCCCGGCAGGGCAGCTGCAAAAAACGTCCAAAATTGGCACCCCCCTCCCCCCCAAACCCTCCCCCATAATCCCAGGCTCACTTCGTGAGGTACTAAACGAAGCTCCCACACGGGGAGCTTTCGTGATTCACTCCCAGAAAGTTACCGTATACCAAAACCTTTCACAAGTAATCCTGATTTTTTGCAGGGGCCCTCAAATCGTTGGAAGCTATCTTCAAATTAGGGTTGGGGGGTTCGGGGGTAAAGGGATAGGACCTAGGGGGGAAGGAACAACATTTCCGTTGCAGGGAGGACGAGCAGCAAAAATGAATACGGAAAGGCTAGCTCGAAACCCTAAAACCCTGCAACGAACCTAAAGTAGGCTTAAAGTAGGTGTTATGACTACAGTTGAAGGCCCAACTTCTATTGACTTTGGACCCCAGCGATAAGGAACCACAGGGTATAAAGGCCCAGCAAGCCGCCGCTTCAGCAACCGGAGTTCTTCTGGGATACGTGATGTACAGCTTGGTACACATGTCAGCCATCTGTACATATGGCAATAGCATAACCAAGCAACCTAACACTCCTGTATTCCGAGTGGATACGGGTGGAATTCCACAAAATTGGTTGCGAGATTTCTCTTCTAGAAACTTTCTTATGCACAGCCTTTACTCATGTCTGGCCCTGCAACTGCCTGTAACCTCCATTCCACTAGTAGAAGTTATGCCCAAACACTGAGGTCAGTCCAGAGCAATCTGGTATCCTTCGTGCAAAGATGCTAAAGCATTAGGTGCAAATCCACATAATCATACTTTCATACCTAGATAGTCTAGGATTTGGATCCTGAAAGGCTCGTGTGTAGATATTTCGACATCTGAGTCTGATAATGCGTATTTAGAATACTGCTTCGTTGAGGCTTTCAACACGCATGCGCACTCTACCAAAAAATAGGTAGATAGCAAATCATAGCAAATCCCAAAGCCTTGAAACTTACATGGGGCTTCCCAAGGATATGAGTGACCGCGTTGCACGATCCTTACGATGCCTTACACAAAATCATGCTGAGATATGTTGAAGCAAACCAACATGTGGGAAGCCAGGATGGAGAAACAAATCAAGTACTGGCACAATAGTAAAAATACTAATAGTATTAGTAATAATAGAAATAAAAAAATAGTAATAATAACAATAGTAATAGTAACAATAATAATAATAGTAATAAAAATGTGAAACCTTGCACTCAGAGCCCTAAGCTCTGCCAACCTAAAATTCCCTCCAGTTGGAGCCCGGGCGGCCGGCGATACTTGCCGCCCATCTCGCACGAAGTAGCCTCTGGAACCCAAGCTCCAACTTCTAGGGTTGTGGGGTCTATTCTGGGCCGTGGCACAAGATCTTTGCAACATGTGTACCGATGTATGGATATGCATAAATATATATATATATGTATGTATACATATATAATGAGCGCAGGCGTTCATTTATTACCTTGGCCTCACGCGGCATTTTTAATCCACGGCCCCTCATCTCGTTCGCCTTATATTATTCTGGTATTGTAAATTGACAAATTAACCTGATCTCGTTCGCCATGTTGGAACATGTACTGGCCTCTGATTGCAAAAGAAACTGTGGCCTATCTCGTTCAATCCATGGGCCCTATCTCGTTCCCAGACGAACGCTGAACCCAAGGGAAAAAATACCAACTCGCCTAGCCTTCTACTCTCTTCCGTTGAATGCGGGTGCTCATACAAATCTCTCTCTCTCTCTCTCTTACTATAGTGCTACCACAGTGGCTGATCACTGCGAACACGGGCGGGCCAGCCAGGAAACCTTGTAACCATCAAGCTGGTGAGGGTCCAGGGTATCAGGGCTTTGGGACGAGGCTCGTTCATTTTAACCCGAAACCCTGTATGGCCCCGTAACAGAACAGGGCGAACACACTTCCCTACCCCAACCAAGCATGAAACACCTAAAGCGCCTACGTAGACTTTTAAAGCGCTTCTGCAAGGTTCCCTACCGGTCGGAGGCAGTGTAGATCTAGTATACTAAAGCTCATGCGGGACTTCCCCCATCCACAGCAAAGCTAGGCACTAAATCCCAATCCCTCATCATCCACCCCGAAGCTGACAACGTTATGAGCCCCTGCGTCGATCCCGAATGAGACTGCTGGGAGCAGTGTAGCCTGAACAGCCTGACGTTACCGGATAGGCTTCAGGGATTCTAGGGTCGGGTGATCGGGGTTTGGACCGTCCAGAATCCTGGGCATAAATGAGCCAGACGGCTTTTGCGGTTACAATAGGAGTCACTTTGGGATCATTTGGAGGTACATCTACACAACAGCGTCTGCCCAAGTTGGTTGAAGTTTGCCTCAACCCTAGTTCCTCGAAAGCTTAAGCCCACGTCCTAAAACCCAAATCAAGACGCTGTAACACTGGATCCTGGAACCTATTATGAACTGCTACATCCTACATCCCAAGACCCGAGCCTGCACTAGAACCCGAAAGCGTATACCGAAAATCCTACACCCTGTGTATAAGCCCTATACTCCATGTCACACCCTGAACCCCATACGCAAATAACACCTCCACCGTAAATTACACGCTTGAAGCTCTACACCCAGCACCCGGTCTACCCAGAGGGTAAGCCCAAGCAATCCCCAAACATGGCGCCAAGCAGCCTGCATTTCGGGTACCTTGGGTAGGCAAGGCTCGAGAAAGCGGTAAAGTGAAGGGGTTGCAGGCTAAGAAAGCAAAATCAAATGGCAAGTTGCATAAACAATAACATGGACAGCGGGATACATGATTCCGAGAGCGAAAAGATCTGAGGCCTTGCCACTGCTTAAACATGTTTGTCACAACTCCACGTACTCGCCCATGCAGCATTTGCTCTTCGATTGTACAATAGCCCATACGAAGCTGAAAGGCATGCCTTCAATAGTCCCAATAGTAGTTTCCATTTGATTTTCCATTATCCTTATATAACCCCAATATAACCCCATTATAACCCCATTATAACCCCTAAACCCCCTAATGCCCCAAGTCCTCATCATCCTCACAGGTGCTATGGGGGTTCAGGGGTTAAGGGATTGAGGGTCGGGGGCTCAGGGTTTGGGATGTCGAGATTCTGCTTCCTCATTCAGGTACTGTTGAAACACAACCCATATGACACAAACCTCATATGTTGCAAAGAACATCATCCAATAATGACCCAGCTAAGGGCCAAGGGTTTAGGGTTAAGGGTCAAGGTTCCGGCAAAGGGTTTAAGTGAAGAGTGCAGGTTGCAACTTTCTTGCCCAAGAACCCATGTTGAACGTGGAACATGAAACCATAAAACGCCAAGCCCCAACAAACTCCAAATCCTACACGGCATTGCGAGGGCCAGGACTCGGTGGATTTGTGGGGGGTGCTACATGACTACTGTTGTTTGGGGCAATACCGTTATACCATCAGCTTTGCCAACGGATACTCTTGTGCAGCTCCCCGGCCATCTTGTTCAGCCCAAATTGGCAAGAGGCGGCTGTGTCTGTCTCGAACCTCATGCAGCTCCATGATTGTGGTGGAAGCATTGACGGCGGTAATCTCAACGCAAGAATTGACGTCTGTCATGGTCACTTGCTCGTGGTTGAGGAGGCCTTTCGCATCATGCAATTTCATACTGACCGCGGTTTCTTTGAGCTGTGACCTGCCATGGGCCATGTAGTCGTCAGGCTCGCCATGCCCTCATGAGGTCCTTTTGCTTGCAGAAGCAACACCTAACAACCAGAGTAGAAATTATGCTGAAACATGGCTTCGCCAAATCAAAACAATAATCCTGGGCCTATAGAGATCCAGTAAAGAGACATCAGCAAGAGGCTCTAAGATATTTTTTTTTATGAACATCTGCGTCCAGAGTATGCACTATTGCTGTTATTAGACGTGGAGCCCAGAGGAAACATGAGTAAACGATCTCCAGTTCGACCTCTGGATTAAGAAGCTAGGGCGAGCATGGAGGTCAATAGGTGCGGGATCGAAATTTCAAGTCCTGAGCAATCTCGATGCCTTCGTAATTACCTGTTTTTCTGTTTTCTTATTGCGAAGTAAGTACACAACAGTATAGCTTCATCAGTCTGTCTTGTACAACAGCTATATCGAACACTGACTCAGTTTCTTGACCTCCCTGAGAGAGAGGGCCGGCGCACTTGCTTCTCACAGCAGCTCTGCCCCATGGACGACTTCCGGACATGGACTGAGGTTTACTTTCTTAGACATGCTGGAGAGGTCGAACATGTATGGGTGATGTGTGCTGAAGATGTAGTACGATGTTGGCTGTCAATCAGAGTCGAATATGCTACCAGCAGGAAAGCTGCAGAACCCCCGAAAGGATACGCTTTAATTTTTTGTGATCGACCGCGCACGCACTGCTGCGGTGGCCTCACTCGCGCGAAGAGCCTGGGTGCAGGACTGTCTGATGCCTTATCAAGTTGCAAGACTTATCTGAGGTTTCCGCACGCACGACCTGGACCTGACACGCTACACAGCGCATGCAAATTCGGCTCTAGTGCGCATTGAGTGCGAAACGGGAGTGGCGAAAGGCCGAAGGGCGTCCAGGCACTTCTAGAGGTGGACGTTCGACCCGCCCCCTGAGACGAGACATAGACGTACTGTAGGCATCTTCAAAGGGTCGTCCGAGTCTCAGGCAAGAATTCTGTGCAATGCTCTCTTCTTAGCAAGTACCTTGCAGTCACGTGGATATGCCTTTGGTCCTCGTTTGGAATGGAGGCGCGCAGCTAACATGAAGGCCTTCCACCGCATCTGCCTGACACAGGACAGAATCTAAGTCTCAATACATGTTGCATTCGGCGACCTCAACCGTAGATCCAGGATCTGGTGAAGAGGGTCTCCGGCCGACGACGGCATCTGCGCAACCTGGCATATATCTTGTCTGACTCTGCGCAAGATGATTTTGGAGTGTACCTGGTCGTAGAATGCATACACCGAAACGCCTGGCGACGTTATCCTTAGCTGCGTCTGGTAGTGACTTTCTTCGCCTGCGAGATGATGATCAAGAAGATCGACTTCTCTCGAGCTGACCTTGACTTGATTATTTAAACTTGTTGGTGGCGTAGAATTTTACAATTGTAAGGCTGCAACCATCTCTGCGTATTGCTCCGTCCAGTTCCACGAAGGCCTCGGCAATCCATGAGGCTTATTGTGAACTTCCGTCAACTGGAATGTATAGAAAATGAGAACCTCACAACATGCTCGGCATGGGATCCCCTGCATCGCATACAAAGAAGGTCGAGTAGCATTCTGACATGAATGGATGCACCTTGTCTGAACTCGCTTGGTCCTGAGCAGGACATGAGACAACGAAGCCCAACCTAAATGCCATCACCGAGGTTCCAACCATCGACCGAGCCTGAGCAACGACACCATCATGAACAAAGCCTCAACAGCCTGACTAAACCTGGCAACCGAGGCTCTAACCGAGTGAAGGGGCGCGCGCGCGAGCAGGACCTGTGTAGATATCTGAATGAATGGCAGCTGACAGTGTTCATCCGGGGCTCAGACAGACACCAAAACCTGCAATAGCACGGAGCGCACATGCTGCCACTGAGAAGGCGTGAATGAGGCCCTTGCCAGACGAAGTCGCTGCACCCATGACCTGGACACGATTAGGTTAGAACCAGGCAAAGCAGCCATGATGCCTATTCAACCAAGAATATCTACACGAGTGCTGCAAAGGCAGAGGATTTCAAAACTTAGGATCGAACTTGCCTCGAGGAAGAAAGGGCCTGCAAGTTCAAAAGTGCATATCGAGTCCTAGCTTGCCGGGTGGAAGTATACACTGAGCTCCAGACACAGCGACAGCACAAAGATATGATAGAGATCACGCTGCTTGAGCCGATAGCAGCAATGGTTATTATGGATCTGGAGTAGCGCCAACAAAGAAAAGGTCATGCCGCACGGGTGGTAGCAGGGTGCTGGAGCTTTATTCTAAAAAAGAAATGGCAAGTTAGTGGAAATGTTGAAGTACAGGGAAACGCAGTAGGATCAGTCTCACAATAAGAGACAGCGTTGCACAGCCATGGTAGCTGTATCCTGGGCCATCGCAGTCAAGAGTGAAGCACTGCTGCACGCAGTATTCATCGAGCCTTCCTCGTGTATGACATGCAATCAACGTATGAACTCCTAAGTTGTCAGCTGGCGCAAAATCTGTAACGGGTCACACTGATCTTGCAGTCAGACCCCTCCCATTGATGCATCCACCCTGGATACATCACCCATGTTGATCGGTTGCAAGTCACATAACGGGAATGTAGAGTATGCCATACACAAGCTTCATATGAGCGGGTGTTAGAGCATCCAGGCATTGCGATCTGACATTGTCATCGCAGATGTACACGTGATTGGCCCGAAGGATGCCGCAGGTGTAGTGGCCGCTGGTTGGTGCATGTCCAGCATGCATAAGTACAGCAGCAGGATTGTATGGATGATACACGATCTGTCTAGTTTTGGCACCTTCATAGATTGGCACAGAAACTTCTGCCGTCCAATTAGTGACACATCCAGTAGGACTCTGAATCCTACCCGCCCCATCAGGTTGGAATCGCGTGACCTGGGCAAGTATGATGCGTGGGGGGGGGCAGCGAAAGCATGTGTCACTGAGACTGCCATTGCATCCATAGGTCCGTGTCAGATGCATGTCCTCTAAGGTAAGAAGACACGACTCTCCCTCTGTCCCGGCTGTCCCGGATTCTGAGGTTCCCAGCGTTGTCATCCGAAACTCCCATTCTCCAAAAACCTGGGCGATTCCGGCAGAGTGGATAAATTGTTCAGCAAATTCAAAAATGTCATTTTGAATGCCAGGCTGGGGCCATTGTCTTGAGTGCAACGTATCACAATGGATGTAATCACTGCTACGCGAACACGTGGGTTCGGGCCCTTGCCTCAGCTTTTATTGATGCCTTCGATGATGCTCGTGCCCTTGTCAGCTTCCTACAGTGCGTGATGCAATGTCTTGACTCCAGTGCATCCATCAACGGCAAGGTCCATCTTATGCAGACAGATTTCCCCGCACTTCTCGACCATTCTGCTGTAGGTCATTTGCTGGACTTGTTCGGCTAGGGGGGACTTGCGTAATGTTTCGGGCTTGTATTGTATCCTTAGGATCTGCTATGCTGTCTTGGCTTGCAACGGCTGCAGACGCCAGTACAACTTTCCTCCGAGTTCTTTGCGAAGGGACACGTTCATGATCATGGCTACGACACCGGTAAAATCTATGGCCACCCTCGAGTCGAATGGAATCGATTGACAAGGGTATCCTTCAGCACATCTTCCATTATCCCTGTAAAGGGTTTCCAGAATGTTGCTGGTTGTCAAAGGAGGTCTGCTGCTGTCCACAACCGGTGAGCGTGTGTCGGGACACCACTTGTGGAATTGCCAATGAAACAAGCAACAAAACATAGGAGTCATCGATCTGTTGGTTACGTGTTTGCCGTACTTATTCATCGATCGAATCCTTTGAGGGAGACAGAGTGCTGTGGAAGGAATGCCCCCAAAGTTCCTATTCAAAGCGCTCCTATGCCACAGTCACACGTTAATCTTCAACTTCTTAGTTTTCAGTCCATAAGCGTACATCGACCAGGGTGAAAGTCTCGTGAAACCCTAAACCCTGCCTTAATGTTCAGATGAAGTACCTTTTGAGGCTCCTACAGAATATGATCATCACAAAAGTGTAGACCAAACCAAAGAAGGGACTACTTTGGAATCTAGGTAAGGCTCGAGGTTAGGAGGTTTATGCTCCAGAGCTGTCAGTCACATCAAGGTACTATGCGCGAGCCTACTGGTTCCTTCCAGGTGTGAGAGCTACGGGCAGTTTCGATCTACGCGCAGAGCTGTACATCGTACTGGGCGTCAGCAGGGAATAGCGGAATATAACCCCTATATCTATATTGCCCCTATTCTAAACCCTAAGCCCTGTAAACCCTAAACCCTTATTCCCTACTAACCCCCAGTACGGCATTCAACTCAGTGGGACAGGGCCCGTTACACATGCGCTGCACGGACTGTTTGAGACAGTACTGTAAAGACATAGGGGGACCCCAATCTAGACCCAACATACTGTAATCCTTATGATGGGAAGCCCCAACAGGTACCCGTAATATTGGGAAACCACCTTAAACCCCCATAAATCCCCTATAATCTCCCTCAAAGGTACGCCTAATCTTGGAACCCCCCCCCCATATATTTCCAGGAACCACAGAAAAATTACGAATTCTCCGCGCAGGGATCCGTGCTATTTCATCGGTGACTTCGCACGGATCCTGAAGATCATGAACTGTGCCAACTTCGGAACCTGAAGCCGAAATGGCGCCTACAAGTCCATAAATCGTACTGAGTCTGAGCTCAGCAAACCTCGGGCCTAACCTTATGCACTGATAGTCGTATGAAAACATAACGTTGATGATGTATGCCTTGCGGTTGTTATTCGCTGTCGGGGGGGGTCCTCATGACTCTCAACCCTAAGCTCTGTGCTAAGTTCCCAGCACTGCGTCATGATCATCCAGAAGGTCTTGTCGCTTGAAGGGGTGATCTTGTTCCACCTTACGTGAAGGCTTTGAATTGTTCAGGGCTTCCGAGTACTCTTTCGTCGTCTTTTCAATACAAGGAATCATATTCATGAACAGTTACTGTGAGGGGCAATGACCCAAGGTTGGGGCTTAGGGCTCAGAGAAACTGTCAGTGTGATCCCCCCAGAAAAGCCTCGGGCCTATAAAACCAATGCCAGAGATGAAACTCGGGTTACCCCAAGAACCATAATCCTCCAAGGGTATCTGGGCTCCCATTCCCATTTTTCGTAAAACCCCATACATCCTTAATTTAACTTGCTCTTTGTTCGATGGTTTTTACCAACGCAATCGCATACCATAGCTTTCACAACGCTCTCATATCATGGTGCTACGGGCGTCTAGTCTCCTAGACCTCAAACCAAGAAATCTGAAGCCTCAATGTCAGGGGCTCCTCATGTGCTTTCCTTTCAGAACACAGCGTCTCAAAGTGCAACTTGATCCCGAACCCCAATCACAAACAAGCCCTCCGCCTCCCCAAAAAGCGGGTTCCAAGCTTTGAACACTGACTTCCAGGCCCTAAGCCCTCATTCCTGCACAAGCCCGAATCTACCTGAATCTACGCTCCAGGGCTCCTAATCGCCGAGTTGCCCGAAGTAGATATTGCTCATGGACTGTAATGTGTTTGACTTGAATCTTAATTTTCAGACTTAGAAATCCATCCTCATGATTATACGCAGACAAGCGGCAAAGTGTTCCAGGTAATCAGCGGCAGCGATCCCACCTGAGCAGTGCAGGGCTGAGTGTCCCTTATTCCCTAAAGGTCTCATTCGTCCATCTCTGGAAGGACTGGGTTTTTAGCTTAAAGTTCTAGGGTTTTGAGTGTAATTGATTTTAAGTTTTCGACTGGGGTTTCAGATTTAACGGTTGCTGGGTTTCTAGGTTAAGTCATCCTGAAACCCACAATGGGGAACGTAGGAGTGACCCCCATATTATAGTACTCCCCTTAGTCCCAAGCTGTCCATTTGCTACGATAAGCACCACGAAGTCCGGAGTTTGGGGGGGCTTAGTGGTTCGCGCTACACTGCTGATATGGCCTTGGCTTTCGGCTGTAGCTTGCATCAACGCTGACAGTCAGAACTTAATAGGTGGGGTGAACGCCGGCCCTGCAGCCCTCCAAAAAAGCGAAGGATCAGTTTCTTGAGGTCATATATCAACCTTGAACTTCCTGGAGCTGTCGCAAACGACAAGCAATCTCGAACGAAACAGATAAGTTTCTAGTGCCAAAAAACAAGCTGTTTGTGGTACACGGTGGAATTGATTGTGTTGAATACTAACCCTCGGCGACTCTAAACCTTACCTCAGACCGTGCGAACCCTCAGTCTTTGGATCCCATAGTCGAAGCCCTAACATGAAATTCCAAAGCAGAAGGCCTTCTGAAGGTCTACCTAGACCCTCCATTGTAGTACCTCTCGAGGGTCCTATAAGAAGAAGAATAAAACCCAACACCTCTACCTGACCAAAAGAGGGGACTACATTGGATGGTCTAAAACCCCCCAACTCTGGAGCTCAATCCCTAGACCCCAAACCCTGGATCTGAAACCCTAAACCAAAATATAACCCCAATATAACCTCAGCATAGCCCTACTAAACCCCCGATATAAACCCAATATAACCCCAAGCCTGGAACCCTAAACCCTGAAATCCCAGACCCGAAGCTGAACGTGCTGACAGAGCCGCAAAAATGATAACCTCAGGTGTGGCCGGCGAGGTGGGGTTGTAAGGCTTTATGATTCAGGGGGATACTGTCTTAGGACTTATATATGGCTTTATACCGCATAAGAATTTAGGGTTAGGGTTTAGGATTGCCACGTGGCATGTGCAAGTATACGGGGCAAATTCCAAGATTTTGTAAGCCTACAAAGATTGTCAGGGCATACAAGCTGATATTAGTCAGGCTTCCCCTTGGGTACAAGCGATAATCGACACTACAACCCGATCTTGGTGTCGTGTTTTGGTAGTAGCAGTTCTACTACTTCCCACAGGATTTGGGAGGAATACGACTAATGGCCCAATGGCCACTGGACCCTTGGGACAAAGGATCATAGGCTAGACAATGTTCTGATCATGGTTTGAGCCCTCAACCGTAAACCCCGAAACCACAAAATCCTTAGTAAGCCCAAAACTTCTGAAATCACCGCGTCCCTGCATTGCCCCTGAAAGCCCTAAGCCCGGCTTTCAGTAGAATAGGGTTTCAGGGTATATTATTCTGAAGACGTATGTGGCCTGTACGTGAATACTGTTGGCAAATACTGTACTGATATTTACTCAAGGTTCTACATTACCTCAGCGAAGTTCCACACATCAAACACACAGCAAGGTGGGTACTTGCCTAGCAGGTGCCCCAATACAAGACTCAAAGCAGGCTCGTATAAGGAAAAATGTGCTAATGAGGTCTATATAGCCTTTCTTAATCGGTACCCGCCTGAAAACTACCCGCCTAGAGGTCTCCTTCAGCACATGATTCAGAGGATCCAACCTATCTCTTGCAAAGGGGTCCTGCATGGTGCTCACATATTCCCAGGGTCCTATACATGATACAGTAACTCTGGTAACCCTAACCACCCGAGTTAGGACCCAAGTATAGGCATGTGATAATTCTATTTCAGGGTCCTGGTTTTGCGGGGTTGGGGTTACCAAGCCGCCTTCCTCTTGTCACTACAGGAACTCACTTGAAACAGGCACAGCCCGGAACTGGACAAGTCCTGCCTAGAAGAACACTCCACCCCCAAATTACCTCGCAGAAACCATCTTAACAAGGACACTGATTTTTTCTTTGCACGGTTTCGATTCGGAGGGTTCCATGACGGCGAATACCATGTATTGTGCTAATACGATCCTTATAATGATCCCCCCTTCCAATTCCGTGCCAGTCCTGTGGGGTGGGCAACATCTCCTGGCCGTAACCAAATCGAAAACAACATGGGTAAGGTATTCCCTAAACAACTGCATTGCACTTGGGGATTTCTTGGGATGATATCGCCCGTGGGGATGGTGCCTAAAAGCCTTAAACCCTTACATCTAAATCCTAACCCTCAAACCGAAGCTCAAAACGTACACAACCTAAATCGAACCTTAACCCTCATGGGCTACCCCCCCAAGCTGGCATGCAACTTAGCAAGTGCCCTCTTATATCAGAAGGCTATATCGCGTTTAGTGTCAGGTGGAGTTTCCAGCCAACACTAGCTCCACAAATTCCAATCAACAAAAATGCCCAAACCGCTAAACCCCAAATAGCTAGAACCCTAACCCCTAGATCATAGTCCAGAAGCTCCCATCCAAAGCTGGCTCCTCAGTTGCCACTTTTGGAGTGCGGAAGAGAGGCTCACAACAATGAGCAAAGCAATCCAGCGAAATCCAGCGACAGGTTCGGGATTTAACGGGGTCGAGACTTGGTGCACCAAAAAAGGGGAAACCACATGGCTGAGGGCTCGGTGTTTAAGGCTTAATGCATTTTAAGGCCAAAGTTTAGGGTGTTCAAGGCTTCGTACAGTAATTAGGATATCAAATGCGCCCGCCTCCTTTTTCCGAAGACCATGGGGGAGCGTCTGCAACAGTGGGGCACGAAGGGCATTTACAACTCCTAGATGGGGATCGCAGGCATGCACAGCACTTTCTGAAGCCACACGGTTTGCGGTAGAGTAGAAACCCCAAGCCACTGGCTTAGGGCCTGGAGGTACCTGGAGGTACCTCAAAAAAAGGGATACCTTTCGGGCGGGAAGGGGTCTCTCAACACGGATGTCACTAATTCGGTGCATCTGTAAGTCAACCCTCAATTGAGGAGCGCCGTACTGTTGATTGAGGAAACACTGTACTCCACCAAACTCCCCGTATCCTAGTCACACATCATAGTTAAGTAGGTTCACCAAATCTAGGTGGGGCAGCAAGGGTGGCTTTTGGGGGCTTAAGCAGGGAATTCAAGGAATTCCTTTCAAGCAGGCATGTGGCAGTTTGTCAACTATATTGAGATTACAGGCCTGCCCACTCAGGGCTATATAGGGAACTTCGCCACAACCAAGATCGTATGGACAACATGATAACAAGCTACCGATCTCTCAGATTTGTCAGAACAATACAAAAACATACTCCTGGCCAAGTCAAAATGCCTCACTGGGCGGAAATGAAGCCCCCGTGGGAAACCACATGACAAATTATTTGGGCTGCCTTCAGGTGACGTCTCTGTCATTGGCCAAGATATTCCACTACTGACGGGACAGGATGAGTGATTGATGTCAACACTTGCGCAAGCCTCCAAGTACACTTCAATGGAAGGTATCGGGTCCCGAACACTGGGAGGTTAAGCTGTATAGAGGGTAGCTGTAGGGTGTCTTCCTCTATCTCTCACGTGACACAAGAAGTTATTTTCACCATGGGCGACTTGTCTTGAGCCTAAGCTGCGAAAACTTAAGACACTGTTGTAACGAATTTCCACCTGCCGAAAAGCTAGGCCCTGAGCCCACGGAAGCCTCACGGCCTACATGGTCAGACTATACTACTTACGTGCAAGGAACCTACACCTTCCGCACCTTAAGACCTCAAGACCTCATCCCTAAACCCTACACGAACAGCCTGCCAGCCAGGACTCAGCCAAAACCATCGCTGTCTGGCGGGCAAGTCCCAGTTCACCTGAGCTTCGGTCTTCGGGACCATGACAGGGGGAAGAGCCTATGGAAGCGGTTCAAGGATTTTAAGCGTTGAGGAAACCATGTCGTGGTTAGGGCAAAAGGGGTTTCCGCCGGCTACGGTATAGTTGCTCTGGCCCTGGTTAGTAAGAGCGAGAATGCCAGGGCCACCAAGGTTTCACCTTTACAGGGTTTCACCAGCTTGTGTTTCACCTGACCGCTTCTGGCAGGGAAGGCTTGATGATTCAAACAAATTGTGTCGGGGGCGCCAATGTAGAATCATCCCTGGTATATGGCATATGCAAGAGAAAAGCCGGGGGACCATATTCCTGTCCTATATGTCTCTAAACAACAGCACAATCCCAAAGAATCACCAAAAATGGGTATACTGTGCTGCCCCGAAGTATTTCTACAGGAAACACGCTGGTCCTCAATTATATGCTAAAGAGGTACCTGGACGTTTTGGGGTTATTACCCACAAAGGACACCCGACAACATCTTGATGGAATCCCAATATCATCGCTACGCGATCGCCATACGATACACACATGAAAGAACAACGTGAAAGCTTTTGGTGATAACCCTGCAAGCACCTAGGTTATCATGTAGCAGGACCTCAGCCATTGCAAAGGGTATATGGCACCCCCAAGCCCTAAGCCTGCAGCACACCAGCCCCAAACCCAACCTTTAAGCTCCGGACCCTAAGCCTCACACTCAGAGTCCCAGCCCCTAAAATACATGATTTCTTTAGTCTTGAATCCACGCAACTGCAGCCTGGTCCACGTAGGCCTCGGGGGTTCAAGAAGTTGAGGGCTTGGGATTTATCTAGGTTTAGGGGCTTAGCCCTAAGGTTTTGGGTTTGGGGGCATAAGGCTGGATGTCAGGGTTTAGGCGTTTAGGTTTTAGG
>CAJNIZ010038791.1:0-26631 GCA_905231905.1 Symbiodinium pilosum | reverse complement strand
CGGGTTTTGCGTGCATCTCCTGTCCCGGCTGGTAGTAATGGGCTCACCAACTATCAGCCCCCCCCCCCCCCAGACACGCTGCTCCCCCAAGGTTCTCAGATAGGCCTTCTTACGAAAAAATGAAACCAACTTAGGCGAAACCTCATGACGGGATGCGGGAGCCAGCTAGAATGTAGTGTCGCCGTCACGGGTGCCCGCAGTATGATAGGGAAACCTGCTGCCACTGCGTTGACAAACGCTCAACCCTAGAAACTAATCTCTAAAATCCTAGGCTGCGTGCTTACAGAAGGGGCGCAATGCTAAACAAACACCCATGTAGCACTGGACGGCCAGCAGCTTAGCCACTCAAAAGATTGCAGCCAAGTGTCGACGCTCATGTTGCCTGGGTCCGGATTGCAGGTACTACTTGGTTGAGTGGGCTTTACCCAGTCGGGTACATCTATGTATATATATATATATTTGTGTATATATATGTATATATATACACATATGCAAGTACATATTATGGAAAGAGATAGATAGGCAGATAGATAAACAGATAGATGGCTTGGGGTCCAGGTATGCTACTGGGTAAGTCGGGCCCTCAGGGTACGCTCTCGCTCTATCTCGCTCGCTATCTCTCTCTCTCTCTCTCCCTCTCTCCTCTCTCTTCTCTCTTCTCTAGCTCTCTCGCTCTCTCTCTCTCTCTCTCCCTCTTCGGCTTTCGCTCACTCATTCCCTCCCTTCCTCGCTCCCTCCCCCACTCACTCACTCACTCACTCACTCACTCACACACTCACTCACTCACTCACTCACTCACCCACTCACTCACTCACTCACTCACTTACGCACTCACTCACTCAGTTTATGCACATGTCTTTACAGCTTGCATGTGTGCATATATGAGTATACACACTGTATACATGCCTATATATATGTATGTGAATAGATACCTTGTTTTAATCATCAAGACATAATCATGCATCGTCATGGGCACAGCATGGACGGCAGTGCCGGACACTTTCTCAGTTCTTTGCTCGCAAAGACCGGTGGATTTGTCATTCGCGGATCCGAAGTTCTAGGCAGATTTAGTCGATGCGAGCACGATGCGCGAGACATCATGCACCCCGGAAAAACAAACACTAGGTGCAATTGCTGGACGGGCGCTCGCAGAGTGCCCTTACATTATTTCTCCTGCATACTGCCAATCGGCAACCCCCGCATGCTAGTAGAGCCTAACCCCCCTTTTTGCTAAGTGCCGTGCACGGATTCAGCCCCTGAGAAAACACCGTGTCGGGCGCTTTCGGACTACTAGCCACAAAGCCCTCAGACAGCTTACCTCATTCTTTGTGGACTGTATGGTATCTTGTGCTGGTTTACATCCATAATCCTGAACACAAAAGCCCTTGGAAATCTTAAGCCTAAACCCTAAAATTCTGAGCGCGCAAGGCTTCAGAACTTCAATCACCTGAAATTCAAGGCTCTGCGCCCCAAACCACGCAAATACCGACCCCAAACCCAGGAGCTCATTACTAGTTTTTTAAGGGAGAGGTAAAGGTGGTAGGCACTACAAAGGCTTAGGGAGGCTTGAGGGTTTTATGGGGGGCGTCCGGGGACTGCTGGGTAGCCACCATCCTTCAAAGACCCCAGCGCCAAGCAAAATCATAAACCTCAATTTTTTGGTCACCAAAGGTCCTCAAATCATGCCTAGGAACCTAGAGCCACGCGGCTTGGGGTTTGGGGTGTTTAGGGCTTGGACGCTGTATGGCGAAACTTTTTACTGTTGTATATGGTCCTGCCACTTGGACACCCTATATCTACACTCACTATGAGATTCCAAAGGGGCCCTAAATACATCTACCGAAAAGAAATGCTGAAGTCACACCTCGCATACCCTCACCCCAAAGCACTGACCCATGAAATGCAGTTCCCTGACTTGTTGCGTCTCGTCTCTACCGGTGTCCTGTATGGGTGGTGCAAAAGTTTCATCCAAGTCTTACAACACCCAGCCCTAAAAAAAACTATACTCCTGAACGCCAAGGCCCTAATCCCCCAAACTCTTAAATGATGCAGCCCTAAGCTGTAAACTGCCTTAGGGTCGCCCCTGCATCCCAGAAAGCTAAAGCCGAAAAGCCCACAACGCCCACAGCGGCACAGCCCATGTAGACCTGCGCTTCTTCGAGCCCCAGGTTGGTTATTGCATGACCATGTCTTTTGTCAAGTATATGGGGGTTTCTCAAAATTAGGGGTACCTTTTGGGCGGGGTCCCAATATTAAGGATTATAGTATTTTGGGGTCTATATTGAGGTCCCCTTATTGTGGGAAACTACCATATGGGTTTAGGATTTCTTGTATTGTGCAGAAACGCGAAAGGCGGATAGGTGTCTTTTTTACTCTTGGAGCTCATTATTCCGAAATGGCGTCAGGGCCAGGGCCTGTCCCTGGAGTCCAAGTACCCTGGGTACTGGAGGTTGTAAGAGTCTGGGAAGATTCCCGGGGAACCTTCCAACAGGACACACCCCCTCAGAAGGACCTGAATATCTTCCGGAATCATAAACCCTACACACAGTTCTATTGCGATCATCGAGACGGTCATGTTGGTTTACACGAGAGCCGGGCAAACATGCAAAACCCTAAATTCTGAACCCCGTTCACTTTGAACTCAGTACAGCCTACCCCTCAACTTAGCTCCCAAACTCTACACCTTAAATCCTGCACCATACTAAAACCATAATCTGTGTACGCCCCGGACCCTGTATCCTCAAGACGGAGCAACTTCGAATTTGAAAAAAAAGACACACGTCTAAAGCCCCTCGCCCCAACCCCTTTCCTAGGGTGGTGGAGGTCTTAGGTGCTCATAGGCCCTGACCTGCCAAAGACCAAACCCTGAAACTGCTTCACAAAAAGCCCAGCAGCTTTACGCACCCTGCAAGCTTTAGGATGTGTAGCGGGTCCGCTATAGCATCCAAACTTTGATCCCCGAACCCGACCCTCAACCCCACACCTTGAAATCCAGAAGCCTCCCGCAAAGCCAAACATGTCATCCCACAACGTTTTAAAAATATGAAATTGCAGCCTTGAAAAGAACGCCACGAAAAACGATTATCAACTTTCACCCCCGAGACACTAGATCCCTCAAAAGTTTAAACCTAAATCGCAAGTCCAAAGGCCTACACCCTAAACAGTAAAGCGTGCACGCTGAGCCAATCCTAAGCCTTACACCTTCACTTGCATTCTATCATACATGTCCACATATCCTGTCGAAAATGCAAGTCCCAACCTTCCGAGCGAAGGCCTGATCCCAGTTGGCTTCGCTGGTCAGCCCCTGTCCAGGATTGAGGGTGGTGAGTGGCTTCTTAGCTTTTGTACTAAGACGATTTTGGTAGCCCGTTTCCCTGTAATGGAGAATGACTAGAAAATGACAAACTCGTTTAAAGCTGGATTTGTACAGGGATTTGCAGTAGGGAAAGTGACTCTGGTAATCCCAGCCCCTAGAAATGCAAAATCACATGCATGGAAGACTAGACCCTGATTATCCCGAAAGCAATCAGTTCGACGTTAGCAAGGGACGCATATCTGGCTGTGTTCTAGGTGCTGCGGTCGTTGTGCGGGGTAGGTGCTGAGTTGTAGGTGTTGTGTAGGTGCTGTGGTGTTGGTGCGGTGTAGGCGCCACGGCGAGCGCTCTCGCTAGGGTCGCGTGTCTGGCTGTTTTCTGCTGGCAAGTATCTCAGCTACCAACGCCAAAGCGAAAGATTTGAACGCGCGTCTCATTTGTAGCCAAGCTCGTGGAATACTTCACGATGCCGCCAGCAGCCGCAGATCAGGATGCAAAGCGGGTTTTTCTGCCACTGGCAAGTGCCGACGAGCAAGTAGAGTCGCGGAAGCAGAAAAAAGTCCTGACAGGAAATCCATAGTACTGACAGCAGGATTGCGAAGGGGCGTCGATTCCAAGCAGAAGTCTCAGGACACTCCACGCGCCAGCGCGGCCACCCGCCGAAAACAGCGAGAAGGTCGTCGATTCCAAACAGAATTCTCAGGATGCTCCACGCGCCAGCGCTGCCACGCGCCCGAAACAGCGAGAGGGTTTGTCCGCAACGTTGAAAATTCGCACGGCGGCACAGCAAGAGCGTTTAGTTTCGACACGCACGATCCCCGCGGAGGGTTCGTCGGCGAGTTTAAAAAATCGCAAGACGCCACAGTGAGAGCCTTTCCACATGCACGGTCCCCGCCGAGGGTTCGTCGGCGAGCCCGAAATTTGCACTGCGCCACAGCGAGTTTCGCCACGCACCATCCCTGAGAGGGGTGCATCCTGTCTACCCCTGCCAAACCCACCAGGCTAAGGAATGAGATAGAATACAGTATCAGAGGTGGTGTAGGTTTTCTGGTATACGTGGTGTGATGTAGCGGTGTAGGTGCTGTGGTGTACGCAAGGCAAGCCTTTTTTGACGAGGAACCCTTCACGGTGCTTTCCGGAATCAAGCAAACAACAAAAACTATGCTTGGGCTAGGATAGGGGTTTATGATAAGGGGTTTTTGGTCACTCCAGGCCCTGCAGATGAGGACCCTAGAGCTAGCATGTGAACTTCGCGGTCTGACAAATGCTGACTTAGCTTGGGACTAGGGTTCCATGGCCTTCGTGTCTATGCATACATCTTGGTATCAGGATTTTGGGGTTTCAGGAGTTTAGGGTGTGGAGCTTCTCGTGCTCTATCCAGAACTCTGTTAATGTGGGTAGTTTCCAAAATTGCGGTCCCATATTGGTACACCTTATTAGGTAGCCAAAAGGGGCCCATAATTTTGAGAACAACCCATGTTACTGGCTGAAGGCTTACGAAATAACTGAACAGCGGCCTGAGCCGTCTTCTGAATTGTTGCCCCTTACTGGACCCTGAGCTCTAACCTCTCAGCCTAGGCCTTTTACCATATATATATATATGTACATATACACAGACATATGCTGTCTTACTTCGGGCTTAAGAAACCTTCAGCCCTCAGCCTAGATGTCAAATGCCAAGCCCAAAGCCTGACTTAGTCCGTTGACCTCCGACCCTTAAGCGTGGGATTTGGTTTAGGATGACTTGAAAACATATTGAAGTCTAGGCTTGGATTCCACAGGCCAGTTTCGAAGGGCATCTGCGTGGCTTTCGCAGCATCAAACTTCCCACTGTGCTGAACCCTACGCTCGCTCCCTATCCTACCCGCCTAGTTTGGGTCAACTAAGGCGGAATCATGGGGAATCTACGGAGGCGTACATGACGGCGGGGAAGGGTATAAGAACCCATAACAAACCCTGAGCCCTTTTCCTAGCATCCTGCACAAGCCCGAGTGAAATCCTTCCTGGAACTGTTGTTCCCACATGGTCCAGGATTTATGGTTTAGGTCTTAGGGTTTGTGTTTACCAAAGTGGTTCCCACATGGGCCCTTTGAGGCCCAAGTATCTACTGCAGATCTGCCTGGGCCTTTTGGGAATCGACATTGAACCAAAACAGGAACTTTTGTGGGAACCACTTTGGTAAACACCATGAACCCTTAAAACCTAAACCATAAACCCTGCACCAGCGTAATGTAGGGTACACACCCTATAAGTGCTTTGGAAAACTCCTGGACCATTTTTGGTTGCAAGTCTTCTTGATAGTGAAGCAACTCTGACTAGAACAAAGGCACCATGAAAGGGGGGTTTGGCGGTTTAGGATTGTAGGGATGTAAGGATGGGCGGTTTGGGCTCGTGGTGTTTTAGGTCTCAAGGATGAAGGATCATAGGGCGTTTATCGGCAGCTATGCTGGCGATAATCACAGTTGGAAACTACAAGGGAATTTGTTTGAACAACAGGTCCTTGATGACAACAGGTCGTTGTTGTACGGCCTTTCTTGCCACAACGCCTCAACAAAGACACCATTAAGCCAAGCCTCCGTGAAGCGACACTCCTACTGTACAACCTCCACGCACCCACACCGCTTACGCCTCACTCGAACTCCTGAACGCATTGCCTAAATCATTGTTAAGGTATGCCATAGTCACGCACTCCAGAAAAACCTATACGAGAATCCCAATGGCCTTTAGCCCTCTGAACCATAGCCTTGAGTCAGAAACTGTGTGGGTACATGCGCCCTGGCAATCAATCCATGAAGCCCTGCACTGACGCTTGCGAGCCTTGCCAGCCATAAGCCCCAACTTGGACAAACAGAATTTGCAGTGACTTGATCGATTTTGGCTCAGGGCTTGAAATTTAGCGCCCAGTCCACAGATATCACACATTATGGTCAGTAGAACCTGCGAATTTATATAAGTAAAAACACCTAATACAGGTTATTTGGAGCCCTAGAATGTGTTGTTGAGTTTGGAAATTGGGTTTGGGGTTCACGGTTTAGGGCGCTCTGCCTTGAGGTTGATTGGCATCACGCGGTTTAGTGTTGAAGACCCTATAAGTTAAGTCACTATAGCGAGGATACCAGATTGCCTGACTTGCATCCCTGGTTGCCAGACTTAAGGTTCAGTCCAGCAACTCAGACTCAATGGGACAGTTGTGGAAGTATGGCCAGTGATTTAGCGACTATCCGAGCCAGAGTCAAGCTTCCTATAGAACAGGGGCGCATGGGGAAAAATGCTAGCGACCGTACAAGGTTCAGGGTTCAGAGACTTCAGAGGCCAGGGTTCAAGCTTTTGAAATAACACTACTATCGGATGGCCGGTCACGAGGATGTTTCCGACAGTCTGGAGCCCGCTGTTATGCAGGTGAGGGGTCCTTCACTGTGGACAGCGTACCTATATATGTTCATATGTGATATACAAAGGGTGTGCATGAATATGACTTCCAGGGTGCCCAATTTTGACAGACAGGCATAGGTTCTTCCTGGATGTACTGCCGATAGGAATAACCCTGGGTCTTCACATTGGGCATGGAACCAATGCGGACTACTTAGAAAGTACAACTGAAGGTGCAGTGCGCGATTAAAGGAGTAGTGGCCTGAATACTTAGAATCAGGTTTGGGGTGTATATTCTACCATAATGATTCAAAAAGACTGTAAGGTGATAATGCTTGTGGATATTCAGGATTATACCTTACTTGGGCCTGTACTTCGCTATCATCCTGAACAGAACCTTGAGAACCATATTCCAGCTTGGGGTTGTATACCTGGACCCAGCGGAACCTATCCAACAAAAACAGAGGACATCACCCTAGAGTGGCTTACCCCACCGAACAACACCCACTACCCACATTCTACTTTGGTGCATTGGAACCATAAACCTCAAGCCCAAAGCCCTGAATCCTTGACCCCGAGGCCCCCCCCACTTGGATTTTGGGCGTACCCCCCCCCCCAACTCCACCTACAGCCACCGTCCAACCCTGGTATGGTTGCCTACAGAATTATTTGCTCTGTCCAGAGTGCTTCACCCCAACAAGCTCCCAGTTGTGCCTAGCTGGTTCCATGCTAATGTCGACTTCACAGTACGTAGTTAGACTACCCACAATGATGAAATCCCGCCACCGGAACAGCAATAACTCCACCCATAATGGGAATATTACCGGAAAATGTTAACGTCTTGGGGACGTTTATTTTCATTCGATCTTAATTTCATTCTAGATATATATCTAAACATATTCCAAACTACACCTACATGTTGGGCTGTATTTTGCGCCGCCCCCCGAAATGGAGATAGATCAGTAGAGGGGTGGGAGGAAGAGGTGGGTTCATTCACGCGAGCCAACATTAACTATTACTTAGCTACTTGGGTCCACTGGGAATCCTAAACCCAAAGCCCTCAAATCCTTGCCCTAGCCCCTGGCCCCCTAGAGTCTTGGAGCCCCAAAGCCAAAACCCAAAAAAGTAGTATAACCCCTATATGCCCACCCCACCAAGCTCTACCAGGGTACTGTGCTGAAGATCGTCCCCTGGCCCAGGAACACTCCGCTGGCAGTGGCTGACCTCGACTTTGGCGAAGGTCTCTTGAAAGGGCTTACAGGGAATAGATAGGGTATATATGGGGTTACATGAGGGATAGAAAGCTTTGGGACTTATATGGGAATTAGCGCTAAGGGCTTGACGTTTCAGTCTGAGCGGATTCGAGGCGAAACCTTCTTGCGAACAAGGGCAAGACAGTAGCACCCAGCGCTCAAACAAACAGCCCTGTCGTCCACATCCAGGTTGCTGCTATCGTCTCTGACCCCTTGAGGTTGCCCTGTACATGCTCTTCGCTCCCCCACTCCAAACTGGTAGTAATCCCCCGATGTCATCGATGTAGTGGAAGCCTCAGACCTCTGTTGCCCTGGTGTCCTGGTCGAGGCATTTCACCTCTCGAACTGCAAACTGGTACTAGGCACTTGCCGCAGACCCCTGCTACCCCGCTGTCCACAACCTGCTTGCCATTAGCTCTGACCCTTGACAATGCCCATTAAAACCCTTTTCGGACCTTATTGGGGTCTGGGATCTTTAGCGGTCAGGGGTTGCATCAATTTCGGGGTGTCAGGGCTTGGGCATTGGGGCTTAGGCCTGGGGCTAAGTTAGGCTGCTTGAGGTTCAGGGTGCTAGTATTCATCATCGTGACGGGATGGCTGCATAACCCTTACAAACACACAGTGGTTTTAATTTTCCATGCGAACTATGAAGAATAACGCTATAGACCCTGCACTTGTTAGGTGGCGAGGGGGCTACATGGCTACCTGCCCACAGTGACGCACGCTCGGTGGACTCAGCATCGAACATAGACCCTAAACCATAATGAGGTTGACAAAATTGAGGAATCCCTTTCTTGCGGATCCTATAGAAAGGCTATGATATACCTGAAGCTTGTGCCAAAATCACTTGACCAACTGGGGTACTCACACACCAACGAAAAGACCTTCAACGAGTTGAGGAAAACCTTTTAGGGCTTAGGGTTTAGGGCTGTTTCTGGTTTAGGGCAGGCTGAGGGCTGTGAAGGACTTATAGCAGAGGGCTTACCTTAAACCCACAGCCGGTAATTGAACTATAGTACCCAAAGGGTCCATGTAGGTATAAAGTACAATACCTTCTGCATCTTTGTAGTCTTAACCGCTCAGCTGCTAGGTCTGACACAGTAAACTGTATTCAGCTGGGGTTACTTACACCCTCCAACCCGGAACTTCGAATCTCAAGTCCTAAATATTGAAGAGCTCAAAGCCAAGCCCTGAAACTTCAAACTCGAAATCCCTCAATCAAAACCCCAAAGTGTAGGGTTTAAGGTCCCGAAAGATCTCAACGCCACCTTCTGGTGCTTCTGTAAGAAAAGGAGGCATGGATCCGTGGAGTAGTCCCACTATAAACCAGGGTCATACTACCTAGAACCCCAATTTTCCCAACCTAAACCTTAGATCTTAAACCGTACTTCCTCTCTAATCCAGAGAAAGCAAACGCAGACGAAGCACTGCCCGCAGGCGATGGAGAAGTCTAAAGAAATTGGGACCTTCTAGGGCTTTGGGTCTGGGGTTTAAGTCTGAGGTCTGCTCCTTTTCGGGTGTACCCCTAGTAGTTGGGGCTGCTTGACACTGGGGACCCATGAAGGACCGGAATTTTGACAACATCTCATCCAAAAGGAGCTCACAGAGGGTGTAGGGTTTGGGGTTCATATAGTAGTCTACCTGTGAAGGTTTCGGGGTTTTATGGTTGGTGCCTGTTCTAAACATTTCACAATGAGCCACCAGCACTCACGATGATCATGTTATAATGAGCAAGGGACATGATCTAAAACCTGGCTTCCGTAGGATTTGCCTAATGTTTTTGTATGTTACAGGGTGTGGGGTTGAGGGTATACAGTGCAACCTATTCCTCATGTGCTTCATGAAGCCATGAAGCCCTCTAGCGGTATGGGGATTCCTGGGGAGTTGGCGAGAGCAGTGTTAGGGAGTTCCCTGTACCAAATTAGCATGGAACCCGTATGCCCTTTTCAAATATTCAAGACCTGCATTCTCTGCAGAAGCCCCTTTGAAATTCCATGTTAGTTTTTCTGCGCACTCGGTGGCGTTCACGGAACGTTGATGCCATGTTCGTTGGGGAGAGGATAGTGCAGGCCGCGAGGCTCGCTACCTAGTGCTCGGGTAGGGCCACACGTGATGTTGCCATTCAAAAATTTAGCACACGCTCAATTACGCATGGCAGGGTAGGGGGCTTCGAATTGAGAATCTTAATCTACTGTAGGGTATACTCCGCAACTACACTTTAGAGTGTACTCTGCATCTAAGCAGTCGCCTGGGCAAAACGCTCAGCTTCAGTGCTGTATGTTGCTGCCGTTCGGCATGTACGGAAGACATACACACAGGCAAAATCTGCACTTCGGGCACAGAAACAATGGCCCTTAGCCTCTAAACTCCAAACCCTGAACCCTAAGCCTAAAGCCTAAGCCTGACTTGCAAGTTCGAATGGCGACAGCATTTTAGTGGACACGTGGCAAGGCGTGATTACAGACCTTTCTGCATGTTTTTTGTACTTCGATAGCTCCCAATACTACTTGTGGAATCTGCCCTGAATTCTATCTAAGTTTGGTTTTAGTGATTTTGTACCCTAAACTTAATATCCATCTCCTTCTGCTTTCTTCCATTCCCTACAGGTAAGCTTGCACCTTCATCGCCCACGCATTTCCTTAACCTTAAACCCGGTCCATCTACTCAAACAATTGATAGGCCTTAATTTACAGGTACTAATCTCAATGGCTTCTGGTAAGATCTTCAAGTACAAGCAAAATTATGCACATCAACTACTTCCCCAATGTATCCTCAGCCCCTGCTTGAGCATAGAGGGTATGTGACTCCCACGGCCTTAGGCCAAACCCCCTACACGCTACTTTGGATCCGAAAGGCTGTCAGTTTTCGGGCTTCATATGGGTATATTCAGTTCCAGTTTACGGGCCCACCGCGTATACCCCGAAGGACACTAACCTCTATTATCGAAATCTGTAAATTCGTACCCCTAAACACCTCAACTTTGAACCCTAAACCCTGAACCGAAACCTTAAATCCTGGACCCGAAAACCCCTACAGTGTCTGCTCAGACCCTCATTCCCACCTTAAACCCTGAACCCTACATAAACCTTACTCAGCCCCCTGAGATTGCAGCAATGAGCGAGGCCGATATGAAAGGGACAAACCAAGCCAGCAAGAACCTCGGCCAGGACTTTTTTGGGTTGCTGTAGGGGAACTTAATTTAAGTTACTGCAATAAATTAATTGGGGTATATTGGGCCATTCTATAGGGCCTTTTGGGATACATAGGGCTTAGGGTTTAGGGCTAAGGAACTTCAATTAAACTACATTATCCCCCTGCAATGGAGAATCAAATGAAAAAGGAAATGGAAATGGAATGGAAACTGGTGGAATATAGGAATTTAAGGAACCAAGTTACCATGATGGGTATAAAGGGGTATATAGGGTTTAGGTTTAGGGAATTAAGTTACCACAATGGGTATATATATATATACACTAGATAATAAGGTTTTCCCAATATGGGCGGGCTTACCATGGTTTACCTGTAGCCCCAGTTGCCCAAAACGTAATGAAGATGACCCTCTAGTTAATGCGTATAGACCTCAAAATGGTATCTACAGTAATTTGGGTTGGAGGGAGGGATTCTGACGTTAGCAAACACCATGAGGTTTACTGCTTAGGGTTTAGACTGGGGATCCAAATAGCCCAAGGTAGGAACGAGGCATACGTTTAAGGGCACAATGTAAGAACATATGCGCTGTTAGAGCCTGAGGAAGTTCAGATCAAGATTTAGGATTTAGGGTGCAGGGCGGCGAGTGGCTTGCCTGCCGCTTGTTGAGAGTAGGGCTAAGGCTTCGGGTTCTATCTAGGGGTATTGGGGATAAATTCTGTAGGGCGTATTGCTGGCCTTCTTTAAGGAGTCCTTCAATTGGACCCTTACTAACAGAAGCTGGAAAGCTGGAGCACCAGTATCCTTGTACAACAAGCGACACCTAATCGTTACCAACTCTGGCGTGTGGAATAGCTTCCCGGCATGAATGGGCTGAAGAGCTTAAAAAAGATGTAGAGTTCTAGCTTAGATTGCCTCACCGATAGCTCATGCAGGGGCGTATGTACACATCGTATTCCAGCCTGGCTTGGCTGCAATACAATGGGTCCCAGTTTGCTAGCAATGCTATTTCTGAATCCTTTCTGTAGGTTACCGGTACAATGCCCCCTGCTTAGACCTAGACCCGAATCCCTGGTACAGGGGCTTGAGGGCCTGAAGTTCACTGTTTCTGGAAATGGGGCGTGATTACTTTGAGGGATTAGCAGGATACAGGGGGAAATCCGGAGATGACGCGTATAGGCGACTTTTTAAGTGGACTGCGTGAGGATTTTTATGGCAAAGTAGAACAGCCCTAAACTTTTGCCTAATATCTGAAAACATCGTACATCATAAGCCTCAACCTAAACCTCAAACCCGAAACCCAAAAACCTGAACCCACAACTCTGTAAACTTGGCAAGTAAGGCCCAAACATCAACTGGAGACCGAGAGAGTTGTTGTTCCTGAGATTGCAGCATGGCATGGCTCGTGGGTTCAGTGTCTAGCGTTTAGCATCCAAAGCTTGAGGTGCGGGAGTATACACCTTTGCTAAGCTTTGATAGGAGTCCGTCAGAAAGCCCAAATCGGAGACCACCTCTGAAGAGTTGGCCATCTACCCCACCCAACTAAAACCTGCATAGGGTCCGGTTGAGGCACTATTGTGCCCATTGTGCAACTTACAATTTTCTTCAGCATCTCTGAATATTCTGGGAGCGAAAATGCTTTTCACGAGCTTCAACGGCACTGTATGCCTCAGTTCCTCGAGCTCTCCCTACTGCAGCCGATGCTTCGTACCGCGCAGCTATAGCCCCACATCAACAGATGTTACTCACGTCATTGTATAAGGTCCTTCAGTGGCAGATACATAAACCTTGCACAGGTCTACACACAAATCCTAAAGCCCAAAGTCCACAAACATATTCATTAGGCAGGCCTTAGGCCTTTGCCTGCAGAACCCGCATCCCCCCTGACGAGCACACTACAAATCATTATGTGAACCCAGGAAGTTGGTAGCTAAAAACGAGAAAATATCTAGGCTCGCAACACAAATGCAGAAAGCTGTAGTGAGACCTTTAATACCCGTAAACTTGCTGCTGGCTTGTGGGCATTGGAGGAACGGATCCTTATACAAAGAAAACCCTATATGAATACAGACGCTAGTCCCAAAAATCCTGCTCCCTCATTCCCTACTAGATCCCAAAAGGCCCGCAAGTACTGTATTCGCTCGCAGTTTCCTTTCAAACCCCAGTCCAGCAATCTAACATGAAACCCATGGAGCCCAAACCTCAAGGGGCTCCCTCCTTGGGCTCAAGCCTGCAGGGTTTCGGGTTTAGCCTTGATTTTGCAATAGTGTGTGCCCAAAACAACACAAGCATGTGATTGCAGGCACCCTCCCTTCGTGTTTGCAGAGTCCATATTTCCCAACAAAAACGAATCCGGAGCAAAACCTTACAGAGCGAGGCTTTTGGAGGCCCGAACATACGGCCCACCCTAAACCCTAAACCCTACAGCCCTACGCCCCTAGACCCAAGCCCCAAAACCGATAAGCTTGTAAACTAGTAAACCCTAACAAGCCCCAAGCCCTGAACCCAAAAGGTCTTAAACCCTGAAATCTCTTTGCGTCCATGGCGCTCATGATCCGCTAGGAGTGGCTTTTTGCCTGTTCGAGAATTCAAGATTTAGGTCTCGGGCTTGTGGTCTAGAGGTTAGGACTAAGGGTTTAGGCTTCTCATTCAGGGTTTGAGGTTTGAGGTGTGAGATTTCGGGTTTAGGATCCAAGGTTGAGGGTTTCGGGTTTAGGATGGTTTAGAGTTGAGATGTTGGTGTTACTGTAGAAGCTTCTCAGTTACATAAGGCTTGAGGTTTGGGTTGGTCGCGTAAATTAAATTGTCCTCCGGCATATTGTTTACTTTCTAGGTTGCCCTTGCGACCAAAGCTCTGAGGGTCCAACGAAGCCCTAGAGGCTATGCTTATGGGGATTTGGGAGGTCTTTGCGGGATTTCGGATGGTTTCGGCTTCTGCCCGAGGGTCCAAGTACCTACTGATCAGGTACCTGGCATTTGGATAGTAAGAATGGACGTGCAGGCTTGGTCAAAGAGATGAATCTGGAGTACCTGGACTGGCTGTTACGGCTTTGGCTTTGAGGTTCTCCTCCTT
The DNA here is from genome assembly GCA_905231905.1 of Symbiodinium pilosum. Classification (NCBI taxonomy): domain Eukaryota; class Dinophyceae; order Suessiales; family Symbiodiniaceae; genus Symbiodinium; species Symbiodinium pilosum. The sequence continues at coordinate 12,476 of CAJNIZ010038791.1, read as the reverse complement.
TAGCGGCTTTGATCCCTGAACTCTAAACCCCCCATGCTATGAACCCTCAAAAATTCTGAGCCCCAAACTTACTGGTTGTTAGTTGGGAGGGGACGACTGGATCCCTAACTCCCATAAGTTAGAAGCTTCCATGTTCTGTTCAATTTCCTGAACCCTGCAACCCGAAATTGCAGTTTCCATGTTGCTTTCCATTAACTCCGAACTTCCAGCCTCCTGCCACATACAGTTCGTGCGCGCCGAAGAGGAGGAAGAAGACCAGCAAGGCGGCGAGAATGTTGTTGCCAAACGGGACAGCATCTAGGAGACACCGCTGATGTAGGGAGTATAGGGCTCAAGGTCAAGATGCCATAAGCCTTAAACTTGAATCCTAAACATTTGAGAGTTTACTCTGACAAACGAGGAGCCGTCCAACAGGTCCTTTTAAGTCTACTGTCCTTCAAAAAAAGCTTTTGGGGCTTACATGTGAGAGCGTCTCAATGGGGGGCCCTGGGCGACCCTTAGGGATATATGAAGATTACACAAGGATTCACGGGCTCCCCCTGTTAGATTTGGGGCATGGGGGTTCTGGTTGAGCGTTGTGCGTTGGAAGTTTCTTTGGGACGGCAACATAGACCCCAAACTGCTGTACTCCCACTAGCGTAGGCGGGAAATGATGTTCCAACTTTCTGGCATCTGCTGTAGTCATTGATGCAAGGACGGGTGCATGTTGACCAGGGCGCCATGCTCGCCCAAGGTTTAGCCTAGACTCCGACATGGTAAGCCTCAAGTGCTTTAACTGCCCCAAGATCTAGACCCTGAGTCCTAGCCCCTACCTGAACTCTACCCTGGGCGGGTCAGCTTGCCAAATTTCCGACCACTGTGGCTTAAGGTAGCCTATTCGCATGGTTGGGTAACCAGGTAAATGCAATAGACTCTATAAGCCCCGAATCCTAACCCTTATCCTACAGTAAATCCTTCTTCTTCAGCCCTACAAGCCCGAATCCGGACACCTACCCTGCAAATTGATCCCCACACACTAACAACTGTGCAAGCCGTATCGGAGACGCGTATCTTGAATGTTCTCCCAAAATTGTTCCTGGCAGACTCAAGATTACAATCAAAAATATCCAAGATCAACCTTAAATTCATATATAACTCTAAAAACAATACCGATGTTATTATGTGAACACATCCCAAGGTCTTTTTTCCCAGGACCAGGGCACAGTTCGAAAACTCGTCCGCGGACATGCCGTCCGTCAGCGGCCCCACAACGCCTGAGCGAAGTTTGGCTAAAAGGGTTTTCGGGTCACGAAGCGCAAGGCCTCAAACTCAGCCCGACCTAGGTTCTTATACGGCCCAGCATAGCCACTAACTGCAGACTTAGAGGTCTTTCCATGGGGTTGTAGGGATTATGGGGTTCCGTGTGGAATTCTAAGCAAGTGACAGGGGGCCCCTTAAAACCCTTCAAAGCGTTTTGCGGACAGTTAAGCTTTAGGATGGGTGTTCTCAGTTCCTCCCGTCTGTAGGTCTGGAGCGATTTTTCCTTCCAATCTCCAAAACCAAAACACACAAAGCCTGAAACCGGCGAGGTCTAACTCAGAATTGCAGTATTGCCCTATAAGCACCGATATATGATGGTTTTGAACCCACAAACGTCTGGAAATCATGGTACTTGGTACCCAACACCATCACAATTGGGACCTTGGAACGGTCCACAACATGAACTACGGGCTGAAAGGATTGAAAAGTGACCTTTCCAAACCCCTCTATCCCCCTTTGGTCCACACGGAAGATTAGAAGGATCATGCTCTAAGTATCCACGTACCCTGTCATGAAAGGCCTTGGACTTCTGCAGCAGATATTCAGACATGTATATCCATATATGTATAAAGAGAGATACAGGGATAAAAAAGACAACATGACAACTTGATACCTGATTAACTTGAATTCTCTTGCTTGCCGCTGCAACCGTTCTGGTACATTCATGGGTTTCCCTACTATACTACCCCCCCTCTATGCTACTCCCTCCTGGTTCCCCGTAGATAACGTTAGGCCCAAATCAAGTTAACAAAGTTAGAACCTAGGGCACCTAGGGGGGTGTAGGGCAACGCATGATAGATTGAGCCGTCCGTTGTGCTTGACCTCGCACAATCTGCGGAGTCCGGATTTCAAAGCGCTCTCATTCTCTGTGGCTGAATCGAAACCATGTTTCGCATTGGCATCCTGAAGACCATCATGGGCTCAAGCTCAAGCCAAGCAATACTCTTCTACACCAATATCGTCTCCAAGCCTACGGCATCTACGACCACACGGAAATATTTGAAATGGCCATAGCCCAAGGGGGACAAAGCTCCTCATTTCACAACGTGACGTCCCCAGGCAGACCCAGAAAGTTTTGAAGGATCCCAAAGTTGGTTCACGTAAACTTGGACTCCCAGAAGTTCCTTTGCACAGTTGAGTACTGGGGGCGGGACTTTCAAGATTTTTGCGCTGGCCAAAAACATTCTGCAGGCGACCCCTCTGTGGGGACTTCGGTTGTTTCGAAACCGAGGCCCTTGGGGGACCGTAGAAATATGCGGAATCGTAGAGAGTTGTGGAAATCTCTCTCTTGGGGGGCTCTACAGCAGCTGATATTTGACAAGCTCCCAAAGATGACCATGATGTCCAAGAAACACACACCAAACAAAAACCTTAAGGCACAATTGCACGTGTCACCCCACAGTACAACGCGCCACACTACGACCAGTACCCTACTGAGAGCACGATGACTCTGGAGTCGTTCCGTCATCACAACAGCACCGCAAATTATTGTTACTGCTGCCGCTTTTATGCTCCTCCTGCTGCTTCTCATTCTGATCTCTCTACTCCCCCTCCCCTCCTCTCCTCTCCCCTCCTCTCCTGCCCGAACTGATAGTAGCAATAGTAAGAGAAGTAGCAATAGCAGACATAGCAGTAGTCGTTGAAGCAGCAATGGTAGCTACCAGGGAAAATACAATTTGAGGCTCCCGCCGCTCTCGATGCTGACATCCGCGACAAGATCCGTGACAAGTCTTTGCGACACCCTGAGCATCAGGGGTTTGGTCGGACTAAGACGAAGCCAGGGGGATTTAGTAAAGATTCTGGCATATGAGACATAAACGTACGGTCGTAACCAACGAAGAACAAAACCTGTAACATAATAACCACAAGCAACTCTTTCATCCAACAAAAGCTGCACAGGAACATGCATGGGGAGGTCTTCTAGAAGGCTCATCATAGGGACTTGCTCTACACTTCTTCAGCAAACAAGTTAACAAGTTTGTTCTACAGAGAATGCCATGTCTGTAGAAGATGAGAAGGTTTGCGCAATGTATTGGGAAACACCGTGGCGTGACCGTGGGGGCCGCAAAATTTGAAATTCTAGTCCCTAGGAACCGATTGTCAAGATCATTGGTTGCACATGTAAACTTAGTCTTACGCGCTTTGCATCAAAAACTTTTTGGTCAATCATAACAACGCGTCTTCTGCAGCGCCATGCCATGTGATTCCGGAAAAGGGATGCTGTTTTTGCGAACCTTGTTCATGTTCAAGGCGAGGAAACGTAGCATGTGTTGTGTCAAAGCTTCCGTCCTCCCCTTGAAACAAGGTACATGACGTATGAATTCGCCAAGTGTGAATGACTCTAATAGAAACAGGCACCGCGTCATGCAAACCATATACCCTGATAGGGACAATGCTTGAGAGACGAGCGTTCTATGTATCCAGAGCAGAGGCAGGCAACATCGTGGTGGTTTGCGATGCTGGGGCTCAGCTGGTGCAGACCGATGCATCCGAGGCAGTGCAGGATCTCTGTTTGTGCTGTCCAGTCCATACTCTGACATAGGCATCCGATAGCAAAGCATGCTAATATGCAGTATGAAGCTTCAAGACTCTGCTGGAATGCGTGCCGCCATGCGACGTGAATATCTGAAAACAAGTGACAGGGAGACCATTCAATCCCAACTGGACCGCCAAATCAAACCTAAGCCTGCTATCCCTACTCAACCAGCCGCTCTTGGCGTACCCGCATATGTTTAGGCTGCGTGCGCCCGCATCCGTCATTTCGAACGGGCCGCAACTCCTACAAACCTTTCCTTAAATACCAAGACTTCTGACTCACAAATGGACGCTCCGAATGTCTTATGGCACATTACTTGATGAATGATTCGTGGAAGTTTGGGGTAAAAGTCCTCAGCAACGACACGAGGCCATGCTGTTTTGCTGTCGTGCAGCTAGTGCTATTACCAAAACTTCCATAAACAAAATGCTATTTCAAATGGTGAGTTCGCCATACGGGCATGGAATCGACAAACCCCCCATACTCGATCACGTGGGAGCTGCTCAATCATGAGTGCATGTTACGTAGGCTTCTTGGAGCAAAAGCAGAAGTTTGTGCTGGGACACAAACTTTGCTTGGGTACCCTAAACATAGCTGGCCTAGACCCTAAGCCACGCTGAACCTCCGACCACATGTGGTGGTTAATCTGTGAACATTGAAAAAAAGCACATTCTCCTGTAAACAAACATGGAAGCCCGTCTTCACATGTACTTGCGAATGTATCATCTTTACGTTGAAGCTCACACACCCCAAGCCCCAGTCTAGCTACTCGCATCCTGACGCATGAGCTCTGATATTTGAAGCCCTGCAGGCTTGACGCTTGACACCACCCAACTTCTCTTGTGACTCTTGCGTCCAAAACAGCAAACCCCAAGGTCATTCTCTAACACCATACACCTAGCAAAAAGTGGCTGTGGCTAAACCCCTGAAGCCTGAAGTTTGGCTGGATTTGGGGTAAGGTCTTGGATAATTTGGCACCCGAGCAGTGATTGTAGAGCCTCAATGTATCATCGAGCGCACCGTAGCATGCTCCTTTCTATTGCGGAGCGCCAGCACCCAACATTTTCCTTTAGGGCCCTGAACCTAAACTCCGAAACGGGAAGCCGTCATTCCAGCTACAACCTGCAAAGGATGTTCTCTCACTGCCCGTCTACTCAAGAAGAAAGTCGGCAAAACAATAAGGGAGGGAGAGAAGGCCTGCTTAGGGTAGCTAGAAGTACAATCACAAGTACCCCAATCGGCTATAGCTATACCACCTCGTAATTACCCATGAACCGCCAAGTGGGAAGGTTTGAAAGAAGGCTCCTGGGCCGGGAAGTGTTGGCCTGGGAATTGGGAAGTCTGTGGGGAGACCTGTGAATCCGGTATTGGCTTGGTCGTTGGTAAAATTGGGTAGTAAATAGTGGTAGTAAATAGTGGTAGTAGTAGTAGTAGTAGTAGGAGGCGCCCACCCTCCCTGCCAATTATGTTTGCCAGATTGGGCATGTTGAAACCAGGTAAAAACTGCGGAAATATTGGTCTCGCGGAATGCCATAAGGCTTTGTAAGTTCGCAATGCGTGGGAATGCCGGGCAGGGGGGGTGGGGTGGGGTGGGGTGGGGTAGGGTGGGGACGTCGGAGGTGGGTGGGGGCATAGATTCGAATTCAAAGAGCGCACATGCAAAAACTATTGGCATTAAGAGCATGTTTGATGATTTTGCGTGGGTGAGGCGCGTTCCTCCACTACCCTCTTCCTCTTAGGCTCTTGACAGCCCACCCCTGACATTTAAGGGAACATAGTTGGAGGGGGGGGGCTAGCAGTAGTCGTAGTCATACTAGTAGGAGTACGACAAAAAATGAGCAAAACATGTGGCAGTAACATGCGAAGCAATACCAAGCCTGTATTAGTCCCCGGAAGAACAAGTCTAAATACCTGGCCCAATGGGAATCTGGCTGTCAACCCTAAGCTGCACTCAGCCACTAAACCCCAAAGCATTATATAACTCTGAAAAGCCAGACCCTACCAGGTTTGAATCAAGTTTTCACTGAACCCTTCACGCTACCCCAGGCTCCTTTGTACCTAGGGGTCTGTACTCCGTAGCAAAGGGGGTTTAAAAAGTACTAGAACTCCTATAGAATCCTTACAAAGCCGTATATAACCCTATATGATCCCTATGAAACCTGTATAACATGTAAGCAGATGGAGCCCCCTAGTACTAGTTGCACTCTGCCGAGTTGCATGTAGCTTTCCTGCAACCTTGGCATTGGATCTTTCTTTTATGAGCTCAAGGTTCCCAAGGAAAACCACCTCCAGAAGCTTGTAATACTGAAAACAACGAGGAGTCGCAAAGTGGTCTGTGATAGGCGTGAGCTTAGGGTTGAGGAGCCTTGTTACAAGTGATACATTGGGAGATTATTTATGAGGGAGTGGCGGATGTTATTTGGAGATGCGGATTACTATGGTTGATGGGCAAAAGTCTTCATGACCTAAAGAAACTCTATCCCAGAATTCCTCGCGTCAAGGTATATTGGGTCATGCAGGCTTTTGTGGATGAAAAAAGTGCCTGGGGCTGACTTGTTAGGATTTCTGTTTTGGATTGTGTTTCTAGAAACCTCAGAATGCGAGGCTGCGTGGCCGCTCCCCTCTGAACTACAACTACAAGCAGTTATATTGGGATAATGGAAAATGGAAACCACTAAGGGCTATATAGGGATTATATTTGAACTCCCCATTACCACGTTAAAGCACCATTTCTTGACAGGCGTGGGACTGATTGCCTTGAGGGACCTATGTTGGAATAAGATGAGAAACCCTATGACATCTATTTGTAAAGCCTTAAGTCCTAAGCCCCGAACCCTAACCCTGAACCCTACCCTAAGCCCTGAGCGCTACGGGCCGCGAACCTGAAGCCCTAGAACCTTGAACCGCATTCCTAAGCTAGGTGGGGGTGCCTGGCCTAGCTAGGTGGGGGTGCCTGGCCTTGGGTCTGCGAACTCCTTTCGGTACCTTTTGCCTTGGCAAGAGTCCTGTTGTTCCATGACCAACACCAATGGTAAAAGAGTATATGAATTTATGTTTGGGGGCAATTGTTAAAGCAGAAGGGAAGGGGTCTTGCTTCTTGGATCCTTCCAATGAGGATCATCGGGCTTTGGGTGTAGAAGGCCCTGTTTCTGAGGATTCCTGCTTTGGCAGCTGCCCGCTACATGTGATAATCTCCTGATCGTTAGTCTTACAAAAGTTTACCACTTTGACCAAAGTGCATAGTACATGGGCACCTGAGCTTCCAATCCCGCACCTTAAGCCAAAATTCTGACCCATGAGCTCAAGGCCTGCTGACGCCATGCGCAACTGATCATGAACCTGAACTCCGGGGCCTACAAACTGTCTGGATTGCTGAAACATGGCTTCCACAAACAAGGAGGCCAATTGTATGTTTAACCCTTTCTCCAAGGACTCCCCATTCGGGAGCCCTACATGGTAACCAGGCTTCGAGACCAACTAGAGCAAATTTCTAGGGATCCCCCAAAACACGACAGAACCTGTGAGAAGGACTCCTTCAAAGGGGATACGACAAGGGTTTCTGCAACTTAGGGTTCGCCGGGGATCTACCTGAATCAACCCTAAACCCTAAACCCTACATCCTAAACACCAAATTCCATTGGGGGTCCTTGGGCAACTTCAAAAGCCCAGCTGCCAACCAGCGCCCCAGTTGGCATCTTCTGCACAGGAAGCGGCGTCGGAACGGGAGCAGCTCCGGTCCTGAGCCCCGCAGATATGACCGCACAAAACTCCTAGTAAAGGACGGGCACAGGGTGACCAATAGGGTATATTGGGGCTATATAGGGATAAAGCAAAAGAAAATGGAAACTACCACAGTATATTGGGGTAATTTATCATATGCCCCATTTCAAATTCCATGTCAGCTTCCTGGGGGAGGCAGGTGGTAATGATCACCAGTCTTACAGTGAAATCTCCCAATATACTACAGGAATTTCCATTTTATTTTCCATAATCCCGATATATTCTTCCATGCAAAGAACTTAAGGCTGCAAGCAGCTCCCAGTCATATATACTTCACCAAAACCTACCTTGCCATTGCAATTTCTCTCCACAGCCAGGTAGGTGCATTGGGTACTTGAATCATAGGGCTACCCTCAACCCTGAAACCTCCACCTAAAACTCCAAACAGTCGGCTCTCCAACTTCTTACTCCGGCAGCTTTTTCCCAAAACTTGAGGAACCCTAGCTTGCCTGGAAGTCTAGTGCACTGAAGAAGTCTAGCGCTGTCTTTGGCTTGGGAGTCTCAAGCTCAGACAGTAAGGTTTAAGGATGTATTAGGGTTCAGGGATTGTTTGAGGGTATAGGGTCAGGCTTTTGGAAAATAGTTTCTATGTTCAAAAACTCGCATGTTCGGGTAGGATCTATGCTTATGGGAACACACGCATATCACAATTCCGAAGGTAGTATGCGCTGAGTCCACCTCGACCCTGTACATCCACATCCGCCGACAACACCAGCCACAGCCATAATTCAAAAACAGCCGCTCCGGGCTTGGATGCTTGGATGATTCAAGCACTCTTGACCGGTAAGCCCCTGACGCCTGAGTCCTATAGACCCGGGCGTCTGAGTCACATGAACCCTAGGCCCTGGCCTTGATATACGAGGCCCTGCACCCCAAATCTACCTTGTGAAGCGCTAAAAACTTCTAATTGAAAACTCTACGCCCAAGAAGCGAGGCCTTGAACTTGGAAACCACAACTCTCCACTGCCTAAGCACATCTGAAGCCTGAATGGGCTAAACCCTGAAGCAGACTAAATAATCAGATCCCCGAAGTCAAACCTTGAAATTTGCTAAAGCCCCAAAACCCAAGACTCGAACCTTATAAGCCCAAAACCGCGAATTCCACACCATTTCAGCTGCTGACCTCTGCGGAAGATTCATCCTGGACCGCAGCAGCCGCTGCGGCGACAATCGACCTGTTCAGCACGCCAAGGGCTTAGCGCGTACTTGGAGGTTCATAGGCATACATCTTCATACTCGGGGCAGGGAGGAAGTTAATTAAAGGAATTCATGGGTAGTTAGAAGTAAGGGTGTAATTGAATCACCAGATTTCTCACAACCTTGCTAATAACAGGTTCATGAACCTCTGAGTAGGGATCCGCAAAGGTGCCACTCTCGGGGTTGGACCCTTGGCTTGCTTCTCCTTCTTTCTACCCCAAATAGGAGTTTCCCAAAATTATGGGTACCATTTTGGGGTCCCTATAAATAAGGACTATAGTATTTTGGGGTCTATATTGGGGTCCCCCTATTTTGGGAAACTACCAAATCCTTCTACCGTTCTAAAGCATGACATGAGCTCAGGATTGCGATTCACGGAAGGGCCCTTGCAACCTGAACCCAAGGACTGAACGTGAAGCGATCCAGGGATTCTTCCACGTCATTCCATGTCTTGTTTGGGGGGATATGCAGGAGGACCTTTCAATTCAATGAAAGTGCTGGAAGGCGCCAAGGGATGCAAGGCTCTGGCATCTAGGAATCTAGGGATCACACTACGCAATTGCGGTGGGGGCATTATGGATTTAATTGTTGGTCAGATCACCATATTCCAACGATGAAAGATGCATTTTGGGATTGAGATTTGTGGGTTGCCCGAAATAGTTGGGTGTTCGGAGCCTAGGAATCTAGGGGGACAACAGACATTCTGGCAAAGCACGGTCGTTTTTGATAAGGTCTCATTGATGGTGGAACCAAGTAAGGTTCTATTCTTCAGCTGCGCAGTGTCGTCTGCAGTGCCTCTGCTGCCGGTGGCCAGCAAGCACGCTTCCGAACATGCGCATGTGGCTAAGCTGAGGTCAGACTTCTCCAATCCAAGATGTAGCTTCCGAAAACCCTGCAATTTGGGGTATTCGGTGCTAGAAACAGCTAGCGCCTTCCTGCATGCATGAACCCCGTGGGGACACTCCAGATGCAACCTTGATTGGGGATTAGGTGTTGCCCCTGGAGACATTGGGTAGCAGGGATTAATGTTGAGGGGCTATGCGAGGGTTCTTATCAAAGATTTGGCAAGGGTAATTCCAAGAAACGCCCTTGTGGGAATTACAGTCTTTCTCAACATCTCGAAGCACCCTCACGTCTGAGTTCGCAGCAAGCTCACCAGGCAGTACATCTTTGCAGCCGCATGTAACCTCAACTGCTTAAGCTACCCTATGCCCCGAACCGCAAGCCCTAAGCCCTAGGCCCTATAACCCCAAACCCAAAGCGGCTACATGGTGAAGGGCGGAAATCTTGCACCACTTGGGATCCCCAATATACTCTGCTTTCTGGGGTGTAAGGTATGTAGAGTCGTCTTCCACCCACAGCAGTGGTGCCCAACTCCGAGGTACTTCAAGAAACTGCCTGGAAGCTTGAACATGTACATGGGGCAAGGGCTACAAAGTTTCCCTGAATCTCTCTGGCCACAAACCCTGAACCCTAATTGCCCTAATTAAGCCCATCAGTCATAACCTGTGAGGAATACACTGTTACTGTGTATTCCTCCCTCGTCCCACTGACTCATACTAAAAGGCAGGTTGTCGAAATCATGCTCCATTTTTTGATTACAATAACCTGCCGATGCCGAAGTGCGGTCCCCTCATCGGGCTATTGTCTAGCAATGGAGTATCGCATGGCATCTCAGCCATTAACCCCAAGCCGATGGCTGTATACGTTATTTTTCATGTCATTTTCCACTTGATTCTCCATGATACGGCAATATCCCCATATTTCAAACAGCCCACAAGCCCCTTTGCTTGACACGTGGTATCGGTGCCTTGTATAGGTCCTCTTACGGTGTTGCAATTTCGCCGGCTAAGCCTCTATAAAGAGGATTGTCTGATGTCTACGAATATTTCGGGAAAGGGCCCCAAAAGTCCGAATTCTAAGTCCCAAAGCCTAGACCCTTAACCCCTTCTGAAGGCGTCAGCCAGGTGGCATAGGTTCGGTTTGGTTTTCCACAGCTACCGAGCCGAACACCAGCGGATGGATACGGTTTACGCTCCGGGGCTTTAGATATAGGACCAGGGCTCTAGGCTTGATAAGGTTCAGGGCTTGGGATACGGGGTTCGGGGTCTAGGTTCAGAGTGCCAGGTTTGGGACGTAGGGCTCAGTATATGAGAAATGCGGCATATCGCATTGGAGGGGAATGCGGCCATAGTGGGTCGGATGATGGCTTTTATTGAGATGATGGGTCAAGGGCTTTGCGATCAGGGCTTGTGATTCGTGCTGAGGGTCTAGGCCCCAGCAATACCTGGATTTCAGGGAAGCTTATGCGCATTGGATTCGGCGGCTAAGTCTCAGAGGTCAGGGATTCTGGATTCGGGGTTTCCTGGCATAAGATTGAAGTTTGGAGAATCTTAGGACGAAGAGATTGGCGTGAAACAGCGGATACAGAAAAGCCAAACAAGGCTAGGGCTGGGACACTGTGGTAATATCCAACTCGCAATTGAATTGAGATCTTGCATGCCCAATGAGGTCTCCCAACACGCGTTGAGTCTTCCTAGATTGTTCTGCCTTTGTTGGCTCAAGGTGGAAAATGCGAGGCTGCTGAAGATACAACCTACCAGCGTACCCCCATCCAAACTAACATGAACCCACGGCCGTTCAGAGACTGATGTTGATTTACAAGGACGTTTTCAAAGCTTTCATGTTAGTTTGGGCAAGTAGGACCTTAACAGGAATGAGTGTTTACTTGTTGTCGAATTCTGCATCGTTTATGTAGATATTATGCTAAACGGCAATTTGGTGTTTCTTCAGGTTTGCCTAGATCGAAACTGAAAAAACTATACCGGGCAACGATCGAGAAGTCACATAAATCGCTGCAAACTGAAGACCAAGCTAAGGAAGGTGCTCAACCCTAAGCCCAGTAAACCCTAAACCCCAATCTTGAACCCAATGCCTGTGCAGGCCATTTCGGGGGAACGTTCCTGAATTACGATTCCTCCACCGTAACCAACCCTGGAACTTGAACTTACTTGTCCAGTATCTCGGTCTCTGCGGTTTTACGGGTTAGCCTTTAGGTTTATGCTGGGCATCGTGTATTGCAGGTTAATGTTAACTGCCCCCATTGCGTGCGCCGAACCTTTCTCACGAAACCTTCACTTCTGAACCCTAGACCGACACGGCTTCGGGTTTAAGTTCACCATAGGCCTCAATTTACCTGTACAGGAACCCCTTGCTGTGGACCCCGGCTTTATACTGCCATGTAGGTACCTGCACCGACTTGGAAACCCTGAACTGTAGACCGAAACGAACTCCCAAGTTTTGCAACGGTTTTCAGTCGCCTGTCAGCCAAGCCTGAGCAGTTCGAGGTTTAGGGTCAAGCGCCGGGCGGTTGCTGGGATGGTTTGAGGGCGTGGCAGGGAATAGAGGTCGGTCCACAGATTTGTGGCAAGCAAGCTGATGGTTGCAAGCCCAGTGTTGCCTCTGAGTATACATGCGTAAAGATAAGTACACGTGAAGACTAACCGGAGTCGCAAGCGACCATGGGCTCGGAAGTTGTGGCAGTTGACTCCCTCACTCCTCTGATTGGGAATGACATTCATAATGGTATGCCGTTGGGAATACTCATCATTGGGAGGTATGGGGATTTAAGATTCCGGTACTATGTTGAGGCGGTCATTTTGGG
>CAJNIZ010038780.1:30501-49602 GCA_905231905.1 Symbiodinium pilosum | reverse complement strand
TCCAAAAATGAGAAATCTAGGAATTAAGGATTTCTTTTTAATTTGGCGAAAAAACACTCTAAACGTAGATCTTGGGGGGGGTGGCAAGCATTAAGGTCTGCAGGATTTTTCGTATCAACAGTATGGTGTAGTGTGCCAGAGGCTCCACTCAACGAAGCCCTTCACTGCTCATGCTACAGAGTTAAGAATCAAAACAGCAATATAAGAAAACACCACACATCCCAGACTCCTAGAACTAACCCTTCAATGGACCCTGCAGGCCTCATGACTAGGGTTTTAAGCTTTCTCCGAGCCAGAACCGGTATGCCCATGCATTTGGGACGTTTTAATTTAACTCAGCCCCTGCTTGCAAAAATGGCATCTGCTGCAATGAACGCATGGGCCGGGGTGGGGCGGGGGGCCCCAGGTACCTGTACTACATAAGTTGGTTCATCAACAGATTCCAAAGGTAGTGGCAATCTCATGCTTCGCATTCGGCATTGTTGTCTGAAGGCATGATGAGGGCTCTAGTTGTATTTTGTTGTTATTATTACTGGCATTGCTAACACAACTGCAGCCGACGTCACCAGCAGCACCGACACCCACACCACCACCACCGCTGCCGCCGCCCGCACCACTACTGCCGCCGCCGCCAACACTACTACTGCAGCAATGGCGAGTCCAGGTGACAGCAAGTGTTTCATGAGATTTCTTCATCGGCGCAGACTTCGGAATCTTTCTTTCCCCTGAGGCTTGAAGGCCTATGACACCTGCTGCAAGCGATGCGCACAGAAGCCTGGGTGCAACGAACATGATGAGCTGGACGCTCAGAGTCCTTCTCATCTGCCCTTCTCTCGCAAGGTCAAGGTAGGCTTTGGGCACAAGTTCCGTATCGGCGTGATGCTACTACTATAATATAGTAGTTCCAAGTAATATTTTCCATTATCCCAATATAACCCCAATATATACGTTACATAATATAGTAGTTTCCATTTCATTGTCCATTGTCCCAATATTACAAATGTCTGGTATGCAGCCATAGGACCACAGGATCCCCTTTTTAACTGTTTGCCACAGGGTCTCAACTGCTGGACCTCGATGGTACAAACAACAAATGCCAACATGTGCTGCAACGTGCGGTACACTTTGAAAAGAAGCTGCTTCTTGTAAGTCCGCTTGACCCTCTGGACTAGACTCAAGCCCTAGACTCCAAACCTTAGACTGTAGACCCATAGACCCCATAAACCCTACAATCCTTCAACCCCATTAACTTATGCCTGTAAGCCCTGTAAATTCGGTAGCTCTATAGGCCAGCAACCCAAAGCCCTGACCCTCTAATCAGCCCCGGCTGCCGGTTGACGGTTAATCCCATCCCCCTGATATGTGAGCTATAATCTAAACTCCTTAAAGGGGGGTTATATAGGGGATTATATAGGGGACTACTATAGGGCTTATTAAGGGGGATACTAGGAGTTTAGACAGTAGCTCATGTAAATTCCAACTATTATTGGATATTCTCATCGTGGTGTACCACAATATGGCATTTAGGGAATATGCAATATTAGCGGGAGGGGGCGGGTATTTTAGGGAACAGGATTATGTTCAAATCAAATTCAAGTAGTATCCCCATGATGGCCAATGAGAAAACAGGTCAGCTGAAGGCATCTTGGTGTCAGTAGAAGTGGTGGTGATGATACTCATCATAAGCATCGTCTGACCCATCATGCCTCCGTCTCAACCCTAAACCCTAAACTCTACATCAAAGATCATGAGCAGGGACCCGTAGAAGGTAGCCTGAGCCCGTCTTACATGCCCTGTACAGTGCTTATGTACCCTCTATATGCTCAGGTGGCCCCCTATGACCCCCGATAAGTTTCAAGGGTTTTCATGAAGGGCCCCTCCTAGAGGTAACAACCCAGAAGCCCAAACTCCTGGGAAGGAACTGTAGCGGCGCCAACGTTACCAGAGCAGTTCAGTGCCACGCTCCCGGAAAACTACGGGAGGTAAGGAAGTAGGGTTCAGCTACGTTTTGGTGACCTTTTGGGATGCAGTGGGTTCTTGGTCTTCAGCCCTTTGTTCGCTTCAGTATTAACACGGCGTGCCACTTGTACGTTTATGCGGCAAGTAGTGAAGCTCCTGCATGACAACATGCGACAGGCTGCTGCATAAGCTCTAGCGTGCCCCAGCTGAGTAAATATACTTATTGGTTGTTAGTAGGGAATGAGGGAACACAATCCCTGTATGCGCCCTACGAAATACAGTATATTCCCTTATTCCACACAAACCCCCCCTCCGTCTTTGGGGCAAGGGGTATTCTGGACAGCAAGAGCCCTAGCTCCTCTCTGCAGTGCAAGATTCAGGGTTTAGGCCTAGGGTTTAGGCTTCATGCTTTAGATGATTTTGTGATGACCTTCCTGTTGTTGAGCGCAGCCCCCGCACTCAAGATCCTTTCCAGTGAAACGAGCAGCTCGCAGTAGAACCCGGTGCAGTTTCGCCCTGGATTGCTTACAAAACCCTGTATGACATATCTAAGATTGCTTCAGTATACAGTTCATCCCTATGGGGTTTTGATAAATGTAAACTTGATCGCAGGGTAAGCACCATACATCCCCAGGAATCCCCTTTATAGTACCTCCTAAACCCTAAACCCTAACTCTAAACCCTAAACCCTAAGCCCCAAACCCTAGCCCTCCTGTTGCTTTTCAACTCTCCGAAGCACAGGCGTTGATCTATTGCGGAACCTCCGGGATGAACTGGAGGACGGTAAGGGTTTAGAGGTTTAGGGTTAAGGTCTTTTGGTTTAGGGTTTAGTGTCTTGGGCTACCTGACCCTTGAAAGGAGAACCATTAGAAGGCTGCAGGGCATTACAGGAGTTAATGTAGAAGAAGGGTTGTGGGGGTTATAGATCAGGGGGAACTTCCTAAACCCTAAGAGTATGTAGCAACATTTCAGCATGGCCTTCGGCATTTTTTGTGGGTTTGGGGGCAATCGTTTTTGCATTATTTTTTTTGGGGGGGGCTTAGGTTAATCATAGTGTGTCTTAGTTGAAATGACGTTTGGGATGGAAGCTTCAGAGAAACTGACTAACTGCTTCTCATATTTTGGTATAGGCTGGGCACCTAAATGGTGGTTTATACAAGGAATAGTACTGAAATGACCTTAAATTGGGAATCGAAACTACTCTAAATTACCTTGTATAGGATTTTGATAGGGCTTTAAACGCTGTTAAGAGGATCTCGCTGCACCACACTCTGCAGCAACAGGATCTTTCAAAAGTAAGCTTTTTCTCATAACTTTGTGGAGGGCTGCATGGCGATGTGTGCAGAAAGAAGGCTATCATGTTGGTGGAGCTCTCACAGAATTAGGGCCTTGTGCGTGTTCTTCAGCTTCGTCTACAGCACATTGTGGATCGAGCCTACACTTCCATGACGGCACAACGAGTGGAACCGCCACACCCGCGATATGTTCAATGAAGCCTCACTGGTGGTCCTGGATGGGAGCCAGATGCCATCTGAAATCTTGCACTGGACGGCGCGTGTGGCTCGACATCCTATACCCAACCAATGATTCAAACAGTCCCGCGAGTGTTTTCATGCTCAATATGGCTGCGCCGTGGAAACAACAGGCTAAGTACACGGTTGTACCCCGACTACGAATACAGGGATTGTATTCCCGTATATTTTTTAGTACAGAAAAGGGAATATAGGGATAAAAATCCCAGACTTCCCACTAAGAACCAGTAAGTGAAATCTAGCTGCTTGTGAGGCGATGCTGCAAGACAAGCTGGTGCTAGAGCAGACGGCAGGAAGCTAAGGGAAGATGCTTGCGGTTTGGCGGCTTGTATTCTTATATAACGCGTGCAAGTCATAACATGGCAACCACGATTTACCGCACTTATCCCCCTGAGTAGCCTGCTTAATGAGCCTCCTGACCCTCTAAGAACCATGTTTATGGGTATGTACGGGTGTTGGTAGCTTCTTGAGGGGTTCTAGCAGTAACTTTCTCAGCTTCTTGCGGGGGGAGGTTGCCTGAAAGGATTAGTCTAGGGAAGCAAGGCCAAGATGGGCGGTGGACCCCTTATGAGTGCTTGGCAGCACAACAACACACTAAGCATGCCAATTCTACAGTGCACTGAGTCTTCAGATGCGGCTGTGCAGTGCGTGTGATGCCATGTTGTAAGATCACTCCTTTTTTGAGACCTGCCTGGCGGTTTCTTCACATGGCAGTTTCTCAAAAAGAGGGCCGGCCCTTCGGAACCCAGGGATGTAGAGGTGTAGGCTCTGGGATGATAAGGCGCTGGGCGACCTTGAGAACCTCCCATATATAGGATCCCCAAAAAGGCTTCTGAAACCAGAAGTCCTCAATGGAGCCCTAAACTCTAAGCCCTGAGCCCTAAACTAAACCGTAAACCCGAAGCCCTGAGCCCCAAACCCTAAGCCAAGCCCCAAACACTAAACCCTACCCTCTAAAACCAAAACCCTGAACCCTGAACCCAACCCTCACACGATTTTTGATTCTAACTGCATACACTCAGCTTTAAGGTGAGAGCAGCCTTCGAACGAGTCAGCAGACCGCTCGAGAGGCCACTTGTCCATGTAGAAGCCTTACTTGGAAGGTCATGGGGATTTAGTAAGTAGGTTCATCATGGGGATAACTAGGGTTACTACATGGGTTCAGGGGGTTATAAACCTACTTACTTAGTCACAGGGCTTGGGAGTGGAAACGAAAATCGAACTACTATGGGATTTAGTGTCCAGGGTTTAGGGTTTAGGAAGAATGGAGAATCAAACGGAGAAGCAAATGGAGCATGAAATGGAAGCCTCAGGTCCCAGAGAATTATGCGGCTTCGGGCTTTTGATGGAGAATCAAACAAAGCAGAAAATGGTCAATGAAATGAGAAGCTGGGTTCATTTTGTGGTGTATAGGGGTTATGTGGTGTAGACGGTTTGATGATCAGAAGGATTTTTCCTTAACAGCACTGACCTACAGAAGCACAGCATGCAAAGCCCTGTCTGAAGTATTCATGCCCCTACGCCGCCTTTATCAGAGTGTGGTGTGCATTATCTTTAGCGAATGCTATACAGCTCCCTTTCATAGTACCTCCCGTAGTGATTCCTGAGAAGCTCTTGTACTGGCAATAAGAACCGTCGTCATTACTGTTATTGTTGTTAGAACTCTGATCATTTCTAATTCTGACTATGCTGGAACCCTAAACCCTAAACTGCTAGGGAATGCTTCGAAGCCTCTGATGCAAGGGTGAGCTGGGATATGCTGCGCGCCCCACTGGAGGCACGGGTCACGCAGACGGGATGCTTGAAAAGCACGGTCGCATGTGTTTTCTCAAAATTAGGGGTACCATGTTGGGTTCAGGGTTTAGGACCATTTTGGGGACAATAATCAGGACTACAGGAAAAGAAAAATTGGGGTCTCTATTGGGGTCCCCTTTTTCGTGGAAACGGCCATGTCGGTCTCATTCTCGGCTGCTGCAGGTGGTAGACAGGGATTGGGTATCTCAACTAGGGGTGCGAGGGCGCATAGAGGGCTCTCAGCATCAGTGCAGGGGTTGTGGTTCAAGTTTGGGATTGTGGGCTGGAGCTAACAAATTATACCCTATATAACCGCATTGTAGTAGTTTCCATTTTCTTACCCATTATCCTCTGTATTATACCCCTATATAACCCCTTCACCCCTAAACCCTCATGGTTGGGGAAAGCATGTCTGAGCTCCATGCACAAGGAGCCCGGTGTCTGGGAGCAACAAGCAACTGCGTTTTGGGTTGCTTGGGGTTTCCACAGGGTTTAAGGGTAAACAGGGGTTGCCTAGGGATATATGGGGATAATGGAAAAGAAAATGGAAACTGCTATAATGGATTAGGTGAGCCAGATACTCAATGATTTCGACGTTGTCCTTGTGCCAGCTATCTTTGTCATTGCTAATGTTTGCCGCGCAAGCATTGGTAGCAAGTAGAATATACTCATAGGCTTGCCACGGAAAGATCCCACTGGCCCCTGCACTGCTACTATCGCGCCAGTTCACAATTCATTCTACAATTTCGTGATTCTTCTCGCTGTTCTTGATTGTAGGACATTTCTTTTCAGTATTACCACTTCTTGTCGTTCTGACTGTCGGCGTTGACCTTAACCCATGTTAACTCCAATTGCCGTGATAGTAGTGCGACAGCTGTAGCAATCTCCTTATCGCTGCTACTTTTGAGCAAGCCCTCGAATGAGGAGCTACTGCATCCATTTGGAGTTCACCTGGGCGCAGTGTTCTAAGCATAGAGTCTGCGGTTTTGTTTTCAGGGATTTGGGTCGGGCATAGGTCTCCCATGGAAAGGCTCAATAGTCATATCCTCTTTAGCGTCCCAGATACTCATGCCGTCGTTTGGCGGGGTGCTACTGTCGAAGCCTGAAATAGTTCCAATATTTGGGATTTCTTGCCCTGACATCATCTTCGTAAACTATACTCCCTCCAGATTCCATTCCACTTCAGTAGGCTCGTATGTTAGGCATGTGCCAGAAGGAAGATGGAACACAGTTTCTAATTTTGTCTCCCGCCCCTCTCTGACCATGTTTTCTTTTGGGGGCTTCAATTTTGAGGAGTGCTCACAGCATGTGAACCATCACAGCATCTCGAGAAAAGGGAAGCTTCCCCCAACCTCGAACTCCATGCCCCAAACTCGGTTTAGGGTTTAGGGGAACCTGAATTCACTGTAGCTTGAGGGCGCCTAGCTGCCAAGATGAAGGATCTTGTGCCTGCTTCTGAAATCATCACCCTAAACCCTAAATAGTAGCTTCCATTTTCTTTTCCATTATCCCAATAAAACCCCCATATAACCCATAAACCCCCTATAAACCCCTTGAAACCCTACTCTAGGAAGCCCGCAACAAGAGACTCAACATAGCCTGTGACCTTGAGCATCCGACGGGGCAAGGAGTTCATACGGGTTTAGGGTTTAGGGTTTAGTGGCATAGAGGCAGACCATGCAGCACAGGAGCCGATTGCGTAGGATACAGCGGTCTCCTATCCCCCGCTTCATGAAAAGCCTTCTGAGCCATGTCGTTGCCCCGAACCTCAGACACCAAAACACCCATATCTTTACTTACTCATTGTTAGTAGCGAATATAGCCCTACATTTTAATTTTCCCTATATGATATATGCCCGTGTTGTTGGTGCTGCCCCCACTCATTGACAGTTGGCTAATATTCACACTCTAGTTATATAGAGCCCTTAATACGACCCTACAGTAGACTGCTAATGGCTGGGGGCTGGACCCAGCCCTTGTTCCCTACTAAGCTTCCTTCACATAATATACTATAACCTACTAAGATATATATATATATAGTATAATAACCCCTAAACCCTAAACCCTAAACCCTGGCCATAACAGACCATTACTAAACCGCAGTAAGTTTACCAACCAAGGTCAAGGACCATTTCTTGGAGCATTTGTGCCAGACGCATGGACGCTCCGAGGATGACTGCACGGGTTAAGGCTTAGGGTTTAGGGGTTAGAGGGTTTAGGGCTTAGGGTTTAGGGCTTGGGGTCTAGGGCTTAGGGCTTAAGGGTTAGGGTTTAGGGCTTAGGGTGTAGGGCTCAGGGCTTGGGGTTTAGGGCTTAGGGCTTGGGGTTTCGGGCTTAGGGTGTAGGGCTTAGGCCTTGGGGTTTAGGGGTTAGGGTTTAGGGCTTCGGGCACTGGCAGCAAAGACTCAATATGGAAGTGTCTCAAAAACTGGGCCACAACTACTGCGCTGAAATCCTAAAAAGGACCCTCCGGGCCCCTCTGTGATCCCCAGATATCGCTGGGATGGCCTGAAAATTCCTGTTTCAAGGAACTCTGGCCCCTAAGCTCCATACCCTGCAACACACTTGAGGGTCCTGAAAGGTAACCTCCTACTTCCAGAACGTCCCCGATAAACCCTGAAGCCTTAACCCTTAAATCCGTTTAACCCCTAGACCTGATGCCTAAACCCTAAAACCCTAAACCCTTTGTGTGTACATATATAGTGTTTATGTATTTACACACATATATATATATACACATATATGTGTGTGTATGTGTGTATGTCTGTCTGTCTGTCTGTCTGTCTGTCTGTCTGTCTGTATGTGTGTGTGTATGTATGTATGTATGTCTGTACATATATTTATATATATATATATCTATATATTTATTCCCTTATTCCCTATTAGACCCCGGTAAACCCTGGTGAGTATTGGGTTTGGCAGGATCGCACCATCGATGTCGCTGGAATCTTGGCCTTGAGCCATGCCATCCTCCAGGAGCTCAAAACTAGGGGTTTTAGTGGGTTTAGGGTTTAGGATTGAGGGTTTAGGGTTTAGGATTTAGGGTTTAGGATTTAGGGGTTTGGTAGGGTTTCAGGGCTAAAGGAGTAAGATTGCAGGCTTGAGGGCTCAGGATTTACGAGTTTAGCTTTCTGGGTTTGGAGCTCATAGTTTCAGGGTTTATGCCTGAGGGCTTAGGGTTGGATTCTGATTCTTGTTAGATGAAAGCCTGAAGAGGAAGCTGAACCATTAGTCGTATCCTAAGAAGGAGTCCGAAAACCTTCTACTTTGAAATAGCCTGCAGGATTTGAGGTTGAGAGTTTCAGGTGTACTCCCACTGAATTCAAACACCCCCAACCCTGCAGCCAAGATTATTTCCACCATGTACTATCATCTTTTCGGGGGGATGTCATACAAGTGTAGGCTTTGAATTTATCATTGCATCCTATTAGCCCCAACCCCTACAACGTGTAAACACTAGCGTGCGTCCGCCTCTGCACATGGGCTTGTAGGATGCAACTTACCATGGAATTGGGGCGAAGGGAAGCATATCAATTAGGGGTCCCCAGTATAGATTTCCCACACTTGGGGAAAAAGGCAATCTCCCATTTGTATTGGGGTTTAAGGGCTGGGAGTAAATATTTTCCTAGCCACAAAGACTTGTTGAAGTCTTTCCAGGCCCCTGAGAAGTCGCCACCTTGTGCCAGGATCGCTACCGATCGTGGTTTCCGGAGATCCTTCCTGTGCCTTCCCAAGGTCAAGTCAGCCACCATACATGCTGCTTGGGGGTTTCCCAAAATTAGGAATACCTTTTTGGGAGTCGTTAGACTGGTATTTTGGGGTCTATATTGGGGCCTCCCTATTTAGGGAATCTACCACATGTTGTGTGGAAACTTCTGTTTTCAGAGGAGCTCTGATCATAATCCGAAGCAGAGCATGCAGACTGGTGGAACAAACGTAGAGGAAGAGCCTCTTTAGCCCAATCCTCCCATAAAAGAATATTAAGTTATACATTGGAACATTATAGGGGTTTTATTCGCAGAAGAAAATATACCACTGCCTAAATCATGTTAATAACTGTTAATACTAAATAAAGCTTAGATTATAGCAAGGATCCTCTTTGGCCCGAGGTATCCACTGCCAGCTTCGTGAAGCAAAACAGACGGCCACTCGAGGAGGCGTGGGTCTGCAACAGTTTTCTGCAGACTCAGCAATGGGGTGTTTAGGGTTTAGGGTTAGGGTTTAGGGTCCTCCTTGGGAATTAGCTTAGGCCTTAGACCCTTATGGGATTTCCTTCTATTCCTATTATAGCTACCTAAGGGTCAACCCTTAGTACGGTTCCTAGGTGCCGTGGTTAGGATGATCTACTATTGTATATTATCATTTGCGATAATATACTAATATATATTATGCGGTGATCCTGAGATTACGTTTGTGGACCGTAGTTCTTAGTTCTGTGCTGTCAAGTCACCACTCCAAGATCTGAAGTCCAATCAAATTGATGCTGCAGTGCAGGGCCCAACCAGGTTTAGGGTTTAGGGGTTTAGGCTTCAACCTGTATGAGCTAGAGTCTAAACTCCTTAAAGGGTTATATAGGGGATTTCACAGGGGACCATTCTGGGGTGATCAAAGGGGGAACGGGGGATACTAGGAGTTTAGACTCATATGAGCTACCAGCTAAGGGGACCATAAAGGGTGGACATAGGGGTCCCTCTGTGATATTAGTGTAGTCTCTCCCTAACAGGAACCCATGTGCATTAATGATATGGGAAATAGGAATCCCTTAATTCCCCCCACATAATCCGAGTTTCCTTTTGTTGTTCTAATACGTCCCTACATATCCCTATCTTCCTTATAAGGCCTCTATAACCCTAAACCCTAAACCCTTGAATCAAAACTACATTGAAGATCTTGGTTCTAGCTCATATCAGCTTGGTTGCGCGAGGTGTATGCCATGGGCAAGAAGCTCGGCCCGGGGCTAAGACACATATCCTCAAGAGGTACCTGAAACCCTAAACCAGCTACTATCAGTACTTTTATTACGAATACTGTCAGCTTAACGAACATTCTTGCTTTTATTACGGGCTATCTAGGCTGCACGATGCAGTGGCTTGGGGCCTTAGATAGGCTTCGAGGAATACAACCAGTTTAAAATGGATAAGGTTCCGGAACTCATGCACTCTATTTGAGGGTGACTGAACTCTTGGCAGCAATTTTGTGCTCAGACCTCCTAGGAAGGTGCGACATTTCGGAGAATTTGGAATTGTTATCCGGCAGTGTTTCTGATTGCTTCTCTACGTGTGATACACCCCAAAGACTTGGAGAGGCGGAAACAAAGGACACCTGTGGATAATAGAACCCTGCACGTTTCAGAGACCAACCTTCTTCCCTCTGAGCTCCAACCACAGTAGGTGCATAGAGGAAAGAAGAAGCGTGGTCACAAGAACGTGTAGTTTTCCTACATCTCGGATGTGTTTCCTACTGCGATACCCACCCTTGGTAGAAGGGTTTTCTGCAGTTCATATCATCCTCAAACTGTCCTCAGCCGTAGTCCCAAAATTTATTCCAACCCATCTCACCCAACTTCGTGGCACTCAAGGGGAGGGCAGCTTTGGCACGGTCTACGAAGTGGATCACAAGGCGAGCAAATCAAAAGAAATAATAGAAACAAGTAGTAACGGGTAATAATAACTTTGGCGTCGCACATGCCGTTTAGCGTTAAGGTTATCATGGAGACTCACAAGGAAAAGACACTGGAATTTCAAACGGAACCAACTTATAGTGTCTAGGGTGGACCTGAGGTTGGTGGTAAAGGGTTATGGGTTGACTGTAGGTCTGTTTGGTGCTGACGGTTTAGGGGATCTGGTTGGGCGGCGAATTAGTGCAGACGCCCGCCTGAGTGCCTCAAAGTCTCAATCTCATGCCACTTTCTCTCAGGAACGGAGTACTGTATCACGTCTGGTTGGGTATGCCAGGTTCCAACCAACAATTCGTGGCAGCTTGTCTCATGTCTCTCTTCATGACGTTTTCCAAACTTACGGGAGTTACTTTCACTCTTACACGTTTCTGGATGGTTGCGTTGCCATGGGGTTTGCGACATCCCACCGTCACCACCGGTGTATTTTCACCTCAGGGTCCCAAAGCCTGTCCCACCCGGAGTTTACTGTGTTTAGGGTACAGGGTTCAAGGTTTAGGGTTTAGTGTGGAGGGCCAGCGGGGCTTGGTAAGCAGGCATTAGTGGCCATCTCCTCGAGGCTATTGGGCCCGCTGCATAGCCCCCCCTCCCCTCCGAGTGATCCTGTTTCTGCAGTTATCTGGTGAGCGGCGTGTCTGCAAGAAGATCTGGAAGACAAAGTACGGAAGCCCAGATGGCAGCTCCCCAAAAATGAGGATTCAGGGTTTAGGGTTTAGGGCTTAAGGTTTAGGGTGTCAGGATCTACCCCCCTCCCCTGACCATATCTTATACTCCGTCTACAAAAACATTCTCCCCAAAATAGCAGAAGCCCTGCTATACAGACCTCCCTCAATGCATTTTAATCCCTTTTTAAGACCCACTCTCCAAAAGGGACCCCTGAATTTTGGAAAACCGAATCCTCATAATAAACCATAAAATCCACAGTTTCCATTTCAGGTTCAGTTTTCTTGTTCTCGTCCTCATTTAATTCCTACACTAAACCCTAAACCCTAAACCCCCTAGCCTCAGACCCTAAACCCTTAACCCTGCATCCCCGACCCTAAACCCCAAGCCCTAAACCCTAAATGGTAGTTTCATTGTTCTTTTCCACTATCCCTATATAATCCCTATAGAGCCCCATATAACCCCTGTAGAACCCCTAATAACCCTGATGGAACCCTCATTTTTGGATCCCCCGCAAGAACGCCTTGGTGGCGGGGGATGATACTCTTGGGCTTGGGCATTTCTGGCTTAGCTTGGAGTGGGTTGCAGGTTGGGGCCCGTATGGGGTTCTACACGGGTGATATAGGGTCATGTAGGGTTATATAGGGCTAGGTACGGCTATATGGGGCTGGCTCTCTCTCTCTCTCTCTATATATATATATGTATACCGGGTTTTCGGCTTATGGGTGAGATTGGAGGTTTGAGGTACACAGTTCAGGGCTCAGAAGCAGCTTCTCCAGGTGCAGAACAGAGTCAGGCATCACGGTTTTTTGGATTGTGGATGGTGCCCACTTGAGAAGGTCTTCTTCTCTCATCTTTCCTAAGCAGTATACCCCAATCTAAGCCCTGTCTCTTCAAGAATCCTGCGACCGCCTCTATTCCTCCCGGTGTTAACACCCAGGAATAGACAAGACAGAAACAATCCATGAGAGGACCGAGGCAGGATATCCCAGCATGCTCCTAGAACCCCTGGATTACGAATAGGTTGCTTTTGGCGTCCTTGAAAGACCCTGAAATCCAGAAACTGACCCCAAGAACTGGAAGTTCCCTGAATAGTTTCTAATTCCTGTTAACAACAGTCCTAATAGCCAGCTGAAATTACGATTTCGACCCGTGGTTCAGGGAACTTAGGAAGAACCCCCAGCCCAGTCAAGCGAAGGTCTGACATGACCAGTCAACAGATCCTTCAAGAGATTGGGAACATGGCGATGCTGGATCATCCCAACGTCAGCATCTCAGAAGGAACTCCTAGGCAACCAGAGAGCTATACCTACAACCTGTATAGGCGATGCGATAGCGACAATTATCTCCCATTATTAAGATTTATTCACCAAGTTATTAAGTCCCTGTGACCCTCCAAGTAAAGACCTCGAGGGTTTTGAGGGAGTTGGGACTTTGGGTTTTCGGATTGGAGCTCTACTGCCTGGGTCTGAAGGTTGAGGGCATTGCCGTGGCGCCCAGACCGCCCGCCCCTGACCAGAAAGCTTTTAGGTCATCAAAGTGTTCGAGTATTTTGACGAGCCCAACTTTGCCCGGAGCTCAGTTCCTACATAGGGATGCTGGACGGTGTGAGGGCGTTTCCATCGGCATTGTGTACATCTTTTATGTCGGTGAAGCCCAGTTCATGGGGCTCCTCACCCCTTTCACTGTGCCAAGAGATTCTTCAAGTTGCGTGCCGAAGTCAGTCCTTCACACACCACGGTAAAAGCCCTGAAATCATGTCAGTGTCACAAGAATGACTTTGGGGACTTGCCTAGATTCGGTTCTTGGAGGCTCGTGGGTTTGGGGGGTTCCCTCGCAGAAGGGATCCGAGCATTCCATGGCGGATCGTCTGACAGGAATCTGCTGGAGGTTTGGGGTTTATAGGGTCTAGGGTCTAGCGAGGCCCTCCAACTCCCTCTCTTGTGGCCTAAGTCAAGTACCAGGTACTACAAGGGCCTCTACATCCCCAACATGAGGGCACCTGGAAGGTTGAGGTAATGTTGCGCCTTTTGACTGATGGAGTCACTGCTCTTCTTTTAGAGAGTTTTGGAGAACTGTCTTCCTATGAACTGCCAACAGGGTGTAGGTTTCAGGCTGCGAAGCTCCTAACGCAAAAAGTTTCTTCGAACCTCTGACTTAAAAGGGACCATATGAGCTGTAGTCTCAGGTCCTGGTATCCTGTTTGTTCAGTAACCCCCAGAATTAATCCCCCTTTAAGGAGTTTAGACCGTAGCTCATATGTGAGCCCAAAGTCTCCAAGTTGGTCTGCTAGTTTCAAAACATCCTCAGTTGAACCAAGATGTGGGGAATCCACTTACGGATCCGACAGATTCCCAGGGCTTGAGGGTGTAGGGTTCTTAGGGTCAGTTAAAATCAAGCATGGAGACCGGCAGTCATCCTGGAAAGGTGAGCCAAATCATGGAACCTTGCTACGGCGGCGAGCTGCAAGACAAGGACTGAAGATTGGTAGGTCGCTCTTCAAGTAGCTATCCATTAACCTGTTGTAGTAGATCCGCGCAAATGGAGACTACTGTGAAGAACTTAGCCAGCAGGATTTTGACAGCATAGGGCTTGGGCACTTCCCTGTGGGTTGTGCTAGTCTAGGTAGGGGCTCTTCTTGAAGCTGTTGTCCTCAAACCTACACCCTAAATCCTAATTACCTCCTGTAAGATGCTGCGCTTTGAATATGCGAATCCACCAACTTTAGGGCCACCGGCAGAACCTTCCACAGCGTAGATCTTTGGCCATTGGGGTTTAGGCGGTTCAGGGTTCAGGGGTTAGTGGTGGACGCTTTAAGTCTGAGATGCGTTGTTGAAAGTTTCAGGTTGTGGTCTTTCTTGTGGGCGTCCTTGCCAGCAAGGAGAGCCGCAAGTACAGTTCAGCGGCATATGTTTTTTTTGTTACTCTTTAGGCTTCTTGGTTCCTAGTACTTTGCCATTAACCTGAATATGCAGTTTTCCTGGAGGCTATTGAATAGCCTAGTTAGATTCCAAGAAATTTGAGAAAGATGCTCAACATCCTACGGTTGATAGGACAAATCCTGCATGATCATATCGTAATGTGGTTCCATAATTCTTCGGTATCATGTAGTTAGGGTCATGCATAAATGATAATCTGCACCGTGTGGCTTCCTCCCGACGCTCCACTGCAACAGCCGCTCTCTCTGGCCACAACTCCGGACCTAATAGGAAGCATGGGATATTTGGCGATATATATGGCGGTCTAGGGATGGATAGGGACATCTAGGGATATATGGGACTATGTGAGGACATATGGGGGTCTTGCTGTCAGAGACTTCAAAACCATGATCGAACCCTTCAGCCCAGAGCCCAAAACAACTACTTGTATAGTAGGTTTAGGGTTTAGGATTTAGGGGTTTAGGGTTTAGGGTGGTCATCACCTCCAAGAAGGTGTGAAGAGAGTGACAGAAAGCCCATGAACATTGAAAAACATTTTGCAAACAAGGCAAATATATCCCCCGACATTGATCTTCTTAACAGCTCGTTCTTGACATTGTGAGCTATACTCTACTTCACAGTACCGGGTTCATAACCCCAAAAGGGACTCACCTTAGACGCTCCCGTTTGGTTGGTCCTAGCTTAAGAGCTACCCTCTAGACCCGGCGCCCCAGCCATAATCCCTGAATTCCCCTAAGCCCTCAACCCTAAAGCCCCAAGCCCCTGAAGCTCCAAACCCTACTTGCAATTCCTACTTGGAGGGTCAAGGAGACTTTAGGAAGTAGGTTCAGAATGGGGATAACTAGGGTTAGTATACGGGTTACAGGGGTTTGCAACCTACTTTCTACTTCCCCTTGACCCTCCGAGTAAGCCAAGAGTGAGCTGGCCAGAGGTTAACGCGCTTCGCAAGACCGGCAAGGCAAACACTGGGCTTTCGGGTTTGGGGTTTGGGGGTTTAGGGGGGCTCCTGGGTCATTCCTGCCTATTACTTTGATTGGTTATCAAGGCCTTACCGGGCAATCAAGGTGTGATTTCATACTATTGCAATGAGGACACAGGCTAAAGGTTAAGCGGCCTTTTCCAGGGCTAGGTTAAGAGAGTAGAGTTTAGATGTCAGTCAAGTTTATTATGCTGAACCCTTAAGCCCTTAAACCCTAAACCATTGAACCCTAAACCCTAGATCCCTAGACCATTACACCCTTAAGCTCTGCACCCTCGAGGTTGCAAACATCTCCGGTACTGGCTCGCATGGGTTCTGAGAAGTCTGGGTCTTGGCAGTTCCATCCTCTAGGTCGTGGGGCTGCTACCCCCGCCTTGTTAGGGCTCATTAGACCCTCTTACTGCGGTGATCTAGAGGGCCCCTTTGACCCTCTGAGGTACCCCTATTGAGAACTTGCCGGCATTAACCAACTCTAAACACAAGGCATAACAAAGCCATAAGAAGCCTACTATGATGCCCAACTTGTCCCGCTTGTGGCCCTGTGCCTGTACCGGTTGGAGGCCGGAGACGTGTCACGCATTCACTCCAATGTTTTGAGCATCCCAGACGCCTGGACAAAGGAGGTGCCCCAAACATTAAGCGCAGACCATCTGCATCCCAACAGGTGAACAGTTTGCACCCATCATGAGCCTCATATAGACGGTATGAACGAAAGGCTACACCCGAAGATGCAGCCATGGCATGCCTGACAGCTTCCTCCGGGCAACATGCATCAGGCTCCCTACGACGAGGCATTTGTGTGCGACGTCATGAAGCAGACCCTGCGCGTCCCTTCGGCTGCATAGTCCATCCTGATATTGATAAACCAGATACTTATTACTTCTCCCGCTGCTACTACGCCGCTGCTACTGCCACTGGCACTGCCACTACTGCAGTGATGATTACTACTTGTCTTCTTTGTTTCAAGTAAGGTTTTAGGCTAAGCGTTCAGGGAAGGGAGTTTTCCTGCTGGTGCTTAAGGGGGAGCGGGGGAGTGAATATTTGGCTATATCTGGGGATTATATACGGAATATTTTAGGGATCCACTCGCCCACTTTCCCTTAAGCAGCAGCAAGTACACCCTGAATTAAGGAATGGATCGATCCTTAAAATAGTCTTTACATGGCCCCCCTTAAGTCTGAACCACAACCCTTGAAAATCCTGAGAAGTTAGTTTCATAAAACTTTTAAGGTCTGAGAGCCGGCACAAACAAGGGCACGGTTTTACTGTAGCACCCCCCACCCGCCTCACTCACCGCCACCCCCCACCCGAAATAGAAGGGGAACTTGGCAGTACCCACCCAGTAACAGTCGATATTAGGTCTCCCATTAAGGGCTACATATAACCATATTATAATTATTATCCAAGTGTTACTACCCAAAGGGGAACCCATGACCAGTGCATGCTCAGGCCTTGGCTTTCATGCACAAGAAGCCGTTTCTTCACAAGGACATGCAGACACCCACGGCCTTTCTACCATGCGTACAAAATACCCCGGCTAATGTAGACCCCTGATTATTCCCCCCCCTCCCATTACTGAGGATCCTAAATATTAAGATCCTTACAAGGAGGGATTTTTTAAATCAGGGGTCTACATTGGGAGGCTGCAGACGAGTGGGAGCCCCAGGGATGTAGGACAGGGGCCTTAATGTCACCAATCGGCCAGCATGGGGTTTCAATAGGGATAAGTATCAATGTTGTGGTCCCAAATTCTTGGTATAAGTATAGTAAAGGGTGCCTCAAGTGGCCCGAACATAAGATTGTTACCTTTCCGTGTTGTGGGACCCTGGCACAAGGTTCTGCGCTTGAGGGACCACACGCTGCCTGGTTCTATCCTATATGATGCGCAATAACACATGTCTCATGTTGTTTTTCCTTTCCTTCAATCCGACGCCGGAGCCGTGAACCCTCTACCTTAAATACTTGCTTCCATTTGTCCATTCCTAAATCCTACACCCTGTATCCTATATGGCCCCTAGATTCGCCTAAAGTACCTATAGCCCAAGGAGCATGCTTGCTAGCCTCGCCAGGATCTAAAGCCTCAGAACATCATGCTGGTGGACCAGGACCTTTTGCAGCGGTTATAGGAATGTATATGAGTTGGACTCCTTGAAAGGGAGGTATATCGCAAATTATAGAATATAGGGGAGCATTATAGGGGTTATTGAGGGGGATACTAGGAGTTTAGACTATAGCTCATATGGGGACATATTTACAGGGTTTTCCTAAACCCTGGACCCTAAAGCCCTAAAACCGTAAGCTCGTTGAGGTTGAGGGCCGGACAAGTGGTCTTGGAAATTTTCAGCGGGATTGGGGATGTGCGTGTTTGCAGTAGCGTGTTGATTATGGCGTGGCAGCTTGGGACGTGAAGATGCCTTTTGCAGGGGGCTTTCCAAAACAGGGAACCCCAAGAACATAGTAGGCCTATATTGGGTAGATACCTACCAGGCTCCTCATATTCCTATTATAATCTGCCCTCAGCTAGGATTTCTAGAGGTGTTTGGCCATGACTACGGACTTGCAGCTTGGTGGACCCTACCCCCAAACCCTAGACCCTAAACCCTTTTTTGGGTCCCCCATGATAAGGAACATAACAACGTTTTTGGTTCTACAGTGGGTTCCCATAACGTAATTCACACGATGCTTTTGCTAGGGCCAAGGCTCGCTTGGAAAGTTTAGGGTGTAAGGGTTAGGGTTTAGGGTTCAGGGTTTAGGGTTTAGGGTTTGGGATTCAGGATTTAGGGTTTAGGGTTTAGGATTCAGGGTTTAGGGTTTAGGGTTCAGAAAAACCATCTTTCCGAGAGGTTACCGGGACTTGGTAGACCATGCGAGCGGGCACAGTGCCAGCAGCCGCATCTGTTGAAATCTGAACCCCTACCTCCCTAAACTCCTACCCTAAACCCTAAATTTTAAACTCTGAATCCTGAACCCTAAACCCTAAATCCTAAACCCTACATCCTAAACCCCTAAAACCATCAAACCAAACCCTAGAGACCCAGGACAGCTCCTCCATCAAGGTCATCGACTTTGGCTTGGCGGAGCTTTTCAATCCCAAGCAGAAGCCATGGCCTTGAAACCACATGAGGCGTAGCCTAAACTCCTTAAAGGGGGTTGTATAGGGGATTATATGGGGGAGTCTTCTAGGGGTTTATTAGGAGGGATACCAGGAGTTTAGACTATAGCTCACATGGGTCGCTGTACGATGGGCAACCCCCTTGGTAGAATCCCAGGTAGGTACGATCGGTTTGGAGGCCTTCTGTAAATCTAAATCCTTTGCATCCCAAAGGGCAGTCTACAGCCATTGCCGCTAATGGAGTTTGAGATTTGCTTTCGGGCTTGCTCAGATTATTTTCGGTATATCGCTTCCGTTACGCCGTTACGCAAAGAGCGTCTGCATTGGCGATGTCATCCCGTCAGTCGTTTGCTTGCCTGAGCCAGGCATTCCCTGTCTCACAGGTTTTGAGGTATATCAACTTAATACCTAAACACCATAAACCCTTAAACCCCCAAACCCAAAGCCCC
>CAJNIZ010038780.1:3387-14710 GCA_905231905.1 Symbiodinium pilosum | reverse complement strand
AACCCCTAAAACCCTAAACTCTGAACCCCGAAACCCCTAAACCCTAAACACCTAAACCTGTAAACCCGCTCGGGGAGCCCAGGACTGGTGTTGTGCCCGTAGCGGGAAGGGCTGCTGGTCGACCACACCTGAGCCAGACTTCGACTGCACCGACCTTAGAGGTTTGGTTTAGGGGTTTACGGTTTAGGGTTTAGGCTTTAGGATTTGGGTTCTTGGCTGGTGCTTAAACTGCCAGAAGTAAGTAAAGTTAGGGCGCCAAAAGCCCCCAAAAAGAGTCTAAAAGGCCATCGTTCTACATACTTTGGGGGGGTCCAGGTAGGGGTGTGAGGCTGGGTTTCCGGTAGGCACCTTTTTCGGGTTCTTCAGAATGTTAAACTGGGGTATACGAAAAAGGAGGGTTTAGGGCGTTTTGGGTTTAGGATTTAATGTAGATCCCTTATTCATAAACACCCCTCCTTGATAGGGATTACAATAGGAATCCTAGCCTTAAGGTTCTTAAAATGAGGGGGTTTATCAATCAGGGGTCTACATTTGGGTTTCGGGCTGTTTGGGTACTCTTTTCTGCGATGTCCAGTTTCGGTCATCTTCTTTATATGCCTGGAGTACGGAAGATCTCGCTCTGCGAATGCGAAGCATCTAAGATGCCCGTACCTGCCCGTAAATACAAAGCTCACGACAGGGTTTAGGGTTTAGGGTGCTACGTTTTTATTATCCGAAACCCCTAAACCCTAAACCCTAAATGAAAGTAAGGAATATATGAATACAGTTTGGGGGTATCATCCGAAACAGGTGGCCAGTACTTGTGTCAGGGATTGCTTCAGCACGCGTGGCGGCTGAGGAGCTGCATACCTAGGCTCTTACAAAGCCGTTATACATGGGCTGTGCAAACAGAACTATCAGAGTCAGCTTCAGTTTATGATTCGGGGTTTAAAGTTTATGCTTTAGGGTTTAAAGTTTAGGGTCTTAACTCAAAACCGGTGCTATCGCGTTGGGCAAGGGGATCCAATATCTGCCCTCACTGGGACTGATCATGGGCCGGTCTGGATGTGGTGGTTTCCTGAAAATTTCGGCCACTTTTTGGTCTATTCTGTTTGTCTTTGGGCCCACTATTTATGAAAACTCCCAGGTCTCAAAGTCGTTGAATTTCCTCCGTTTTGGAGGTCCTGGCATCATACAATCCCTATATTATCCTTATATAATGTATTCCCGTATTCCCGATTAACTCCCAGTGAGTACCCTAAACCCCTAAACACTATAGTCCCCCTTAAGTAGATAGAATATGGCTTTGGGTATATTATAATAAGATCCCCATATACCCCGTATTCTGTCTACACAAGGGGGACTATAAACCCAAACCTCGTCGGATTCCTTCAGAGCCAGTCCACCGAGGTAAGATAGATCAAGACCGTTGGGATGTCTCATGGTCCGTGCCAAAGAAACTGGACTGTTTAGGGTTTAGCGTTTGGGGTTGGGCTTTTCTAGGGCTTTTGGTGTAGCGTTTCCGGGGTCAAGGGGCTGTAGTCCTCCGACAAACCTATGAGTAGTAGAAGGTGCGCATTCCGGGACTTCATGCAGCCCAAGCTCGTCCCCAGCCCTGAACCCCTATAGTCCCCCTTAAGTAGATAGAATATGGCTTTGGGTATATTATAATAGGATCCCAACATACCCCTCATGCTATCTACTTGGGGGGAACTATAAACCTTCAACCCTAGCCGTAGCCCTTCAGCGTAGCTACCTACCACCTTACGGTGCTTCGAACTTGTTGCTACAAAGCGGAAGTCCCGGAAATCCCACAAATCTCAATCCTGGGCCAGACGCCTGTAAGCCCCAACTCCCAAACCTTAAAACGGGTTTAGGGTTTAGGGTTTAGGGCGCAAACACCCCAGCTCTTGAAATTAGATCCTGAATCTTGAGCCCCAAGGTCCCAAATCCTAACTTCACTGCCTTTAGACAAAATCCCTCATTCCCCAAGCCCCAGCTCAAAGAAGCCAGGGTGTAGGGTTCAGGGTTTACATCCCAGACTCCATACCTTATGCCGGAAGACCCACAAACGCCAACCCACCAAACCCCTTACATCTCTGTATCATACCTTAAGCCCTGTATGACCTGTATATCCCCTTTAAGAGGATCCTCCACATCCCCTAGACTTTCCAATATCAGGAAGCACTTCTGCTGCAGCTTTGTGGCTATTGGCTGTCAACACTTCGACTGCCAGCTTCAATTGCATAGCTGGAGGAAGTCTTGGCCGATAGAAAAGATTCTGGGCACCCAACTATAGTCTAAATTCCTTAAGGGGAGTTATATGGGGTATTATATAGGGGAGTATGATAGGGGTTATTAAAGGGGATACTCGTAGTTTAGATTATGGCTCAATTGAGAGGATTTTTGTTGTTTTTGTTTGGGGGGGCACCGGGTTCAGATGGTGGATGGAGGAAACCTG
Organism: Symbiodinium pilosum; assembly: GCA_905231905.1. Classification (NCBI taxonomy): domain Eukaryota; class Dinophyceae; order Suessiales; family Symbiodiniaceae; genus Symbiodinium; species Symbiodinium pilosum. Next base: position 12,270 of record CAJNIZ010038780.1, on the reverse strand, counting down.
GACCCGCTTAGGATCCTCAAGATACTATCATTGCTGTAGTCTAAACTCTTTAAAGTGCGTTTCATAGGGGATCACATGGGGAAGTATTATAGGGGCTATTAAGGGAGATACTCGGAGTTTACATTCTAGCTCATACGGGGATTATTCAGGGATGCTTTACCACAACCCCTGAACCCTAAACCCTAAGCCTTAAACAGGAAGTTGTATTGGAGGAGTGAGGCTTAGGGCCAAGCAGGATGTCAGAGGGCGAAGGGCGTACAGGGCTGAGGATTCCGTCCGGGGCCTATGTAAAGCCTTCAAATTCAGTAGAAAAAATATGTCAAAGGCATTAGCTCCGCGGATAATAGTTGGTAATTGTTACAGTTTTCTGCTCGTGGAGAAGACCCTGGGCCGAGAGTTGTGGGCTCTGTTTTTGGCTTCAATTGTAGTAGTCAGAGGGTTTAGGTGACCCCAAACAATTCTCCGGCACGGGGGCTACAGGGTTTAGGCTGCTGATATGGAGTCCTCATTAAGTAGATAGCATGTGGAATTCCTTAACATCATAATGAGACCCTCGTATCTTCCATATTCTATCTACCTAAGGGGGACTAGCGGGATGATGGGGTCACTCACGGCTTCTGCCCAGAGAGTTGGAGAGCTGCAAAGGGACCAAAGACTTTCACTAGGGCTTCCGAAAATTGGGGGGCCCTTGAAACGGCATATATACAGGTTGTATAGGGATATATAGGGGTATGACTAGGGCCCTTTGGATTTTTGGGAGACTTTAACAAGACGTATAATTTATTGAGGTCTTGATTAATGTTCAGTTTTTGAAGTTCCGCCCTCCATTCAGAGCTTGGCAAGCTTGAAGCATCTCATTCTGACCCATCTGGCAAAACATGATATGAACTCAGGCTAAGCTAATTCAAGCTTGGTATGGAAGGCCTTATGCCGCTTTATGATGATCTTAGAAAGACCATCTGTGGCAACCTCGGGGTCGAGATGTTGGCATTTCCATGGACAAATACCCCTCTTCCTGCTATACTTCAACATCCTTGAAGATTGAGCCTCCACTTTGCATCTTGAAAGTGGCCTTAGCTTACTGTTTCTCAGTAAGGCCTAACGGAGGGAATATAATGTCTTTTCTATCTCTTCCCTTCTTCCCTACTAAGCCCCAGTAAGTTAATATTACCAGTATAGTACTAAACCCAAAGCCCTTGCCTAGGAGGAGATTTTGCTGCCGCGAGGAGATGCTGGGTTGCGAAGCCTGTGATGCACCCTGCCATACCAATGGCCGGAAGCGCGGTAGCACCAGAAGATTACCTAAGCTCCCAAGATAGGTAACATATTGGCCCCCAAACACGAAAACAGGCCAAAAAGCCATTAATCTACATACTTTTGGGGTGCAGGTATTCTTATCTTGTGGTTACTATGAGATTACTATTGTTACTGTCTCTATTGCCACGACAATTTCATTGTGGTGGCAGGCTTGGGTTTGAGGTTGCAGGGTTGGACAGAAGACAGCGGCCTACCCTCTTCAAACATAGTCACAACACGACCCTGCTAGGTGCATATCCGGCCTAGTAGGCATAACTTGGGCGCACCCCTGCCCTATACATGATTCGGTATTTCCATGACAAGATTTGAAAGGTTTTTTTTTTGAGGGTCGCGGGGGCTTGGGGGGCTTGTTATTTAGCAACCCCGGCACTCTAGATTATGGACCTAGTTAATGCCCTCCAATGGTCCCAATCCAGTACAAATATGTAGGAGGGGGCATATTCATGAAGGGGTTTGGGGGCTTATTCTTGAGGGGTTGGGATTACTGGCTGACGAACCCGTAACATGGTTATAGGTTCAGCCGCCATCATTGTAGGCATAGTGTAAGACAGAGCAGCAGTTGGAAGATGCAACAACACCCTGATAAGATTAATTCGTGGGTTATCCTACTACCCCCGCTCTATCTTTGCCCCAAAGGTTCCCCCCTTCAAGAAGGTTGCTTAAGGATAATTAGGCTTAATCGAGGGGGAACCTTCGGGGGTTAGTATAGAGGGGGGGTAGTAGGGGAACCCGTGATTAATTGTCTGCACCAGCCAGTCCATGATAGACATAGACTTTTAAGCAACAGGAGGGACATGAGTCAAACCGATATCGCCTTGGTCTAATTCGTACTTGTAGACTGCTAGTACCCGAACATGTAGAGGCGGTTGTCGTCAATTTACTGTTGTTTCTGTTGTTATCACCATAACGTGTCTGTATTGCATTTGTACTTCTTAATTAGCGGATTTTGATTACCCAACGCCCCAAAATAAGGGCCCTGTGACTGGCACACGGCCATGCTAGGGTCCTCACTCCTCCGTATACAGGTTGAGGTCTGCAGAATCCTCTTAGGATTTCTCACTGTCTCTAAGGACATCATCTTGTGACATCCATGCTGCTGACCTCCTTGCCAGCAAGCAGGCACTTCGGATATTCCTGTTTTCTAGTGGTTGTGCATTTCTCTTCGGCCTCTGTGCTGCTGCACAAGCGGAGTACTCCCATTCAAGTGGGTTTCAGTGGTGGGACGTCAGTAGTTTGAGAGTAGCCATGCTTTTTGAGGACAACTTCAATTACCAGGGTCTGTTTTTTCCCTCGTTAGATACTTCATGCCGTGCTCTAGCTGGTATTCCCAAAGAAGGGCCCCAATGCCCATTGCTTCATTGGGGAGCGGGGAGTACAGCACAAGTGGCCGACAAAATGCTGAGGGGTTGGATTTTCATCAGCTAACGAGTTGCTAGATGCTTCAGGTTCAGCGTACGTAAAACAAGAGGTCTTACAACCTACCAAAATCCTCAGGGTCTAAGTCGCACAGGTGAAAAACTGCAGCGGGGCTCACGTCGAAGTCCTTCGGCTGTGTCCTTCATGCGCCGGGTGCCATCTGAATGGTCTCAGCTGCCACAATGCGGAGACGGAGCCCACGGAAAAGCCCAAGGAAAAGCCTACAAAGGAGAGGGTTTGGGGTTCTAGTCACCAGTGTCCATGTCTCAAAGGTTTGAGATTTTAGGTTTTGGGGGGTGTTTCAGGTTTAGGTGGTTAGCTTGGGCGAAACTAAAGTTGATGATAGCTCCTCCAAGGAGCCCCCAACCCCCAATAGATCCCAATGGCTTGGTTTGGGGGATCTCCTATGTGTGAGGCCCCAAACTGTAAACCATCCTATGACGGAGGAGCCGGAGGAAAGGCCAAAAGAGCACAGTATGCTCACGGAGAAGGTGGCATTCTCCTGAAAATGAGGGGTCCTTTATGGGGTCAAATGTAGGGATGGTACAGGGTGTATAGTGATATATAGGCATACCTCGGCTTCAGGGTTTTACTATCCACATCATGCACTGAGTGCAGTGTGTTTGAATTTCAGTATGTGGACCCTAATTGTGGGTCTTAGGGACAGTGCTTTGGGGGGTTCCATCAAAAGGAGGCCCCCATATCGACCACGGCATATGATGATCCTCCTTATGGCGGCCCCCGGAATGGGTTCCGAGTTTTTGGAAACCCTAAGCTTGAATTTTATACCGTACTTATAAATACCCGTAGAAGCCCAAACCCTACAGGCAAGACTTCCTCTTCAAAGGGGGCCCCTTCCTCTTCAAAGGGGGTCCCGAATTTTAGCATTCCCGCATTTCAAAGAAGAAAAGCCAGGTGATTCACTCGGCAGCGGCTTTGTGCAAGGAGCCTGCAGAAGCTGGATCTATGTGGGCCTTTCATGATGGTGCGTGGAGGCAACATGCCCGTACAGCCCTACATAGTTCTTAAAGGGGACCTCTCCTCCAGGATTAGGCAACAATGTGGAGCTAATATGACAAAAGCTTGCATTTTGTAGTAGAACAGTTTCATCAGACCTACAAGACCGGGGCCACAAGTTCTAACCAGAATCAACACCCCGGTACGCTTTACGCAGTCCGCGTGATTCGGGAAAACCTCCACCGGCTTTTCATGTACCTGTGCATGTACATGGTGGCATCTCGCTGACGCAGAGCCTCCAGCTGAGGCAGAGCAAGATACATTCGAGCAGTGAGGCCGCAAGCGCTGCATGACAGGGGTCTTTCCGATTGTTGCTGTGGAACAGAACACGGGCCTTCTGGAATCCCACTTTGCACCCTCAGCGAAATTCCATCTATAACTTGCTGCATTCGGACCTTTGGAATGGGTACTTTGCACACAGCTTCGGATTGTAGACTGTGTGCTGCCGGTGTGGTCACGACGAGTCCGCGGCCTTCTTGGATTGTCGGCAAATGGCGTTTCAGCATGCTTCCACTTTAGATGTGACCTTAGCGCGTCTTGCCTCTTACAGATGCCACTCCTCCTATCCCTCCACCTTTGCTGCTGCTTCTGTCGCTTCAAACTCTCAGCTCTAAGTCCCTCTAAACCTCACAAACCCTGAACTGTGTGTAGGCGCCGAGCATTGCCGCCGGTCCTGGTTTCATGTGGCACCGAAGTGCTGATGGATGGCGGCAGGCGCGCAGGAAGCTGTTCAATTTGAATGCTTCGCAGGCTAGGTTTTGGGTGAGGGCTTGTTGTGTACCAGCCAAGGCGTTCCTGATGAAATCTCAGTTATCAGCCAGGGTTGAAAATGGTAGTCACCTTCTCTGGGTTCCTGTCAGCAGCAGGCAAACATAATCATAGCCCCTTTTTTTGGGCCGTGCGACGGCCAGCAACTACAGGTTCACAACTTCCTAATCTTAGAGGGGTCTTCCACAGCAAGACAGGGTGTTGACAACAGAAGAGAGTTCTCTTCCAAAAGAGGGTCACCTTCTCGGGCGCCAGAACCCTAAACTCTGCACCATAAACCCTGAACCCTCAACCCTAGACGGATATGGAAGCCGTTTATGCGCATCCCGGGCATGATCTTCAAGGTGAAAATGGTGGCTGCGTGACCCTAAACCCTAAACACAGGGATAACGGTCTAGGGTTTACTTGGTTCGCTTGTTCTACATTTGTCTGATAGGGACTGTATGCTCTAAAGCATTTTTCCCATTGAAAACCTTTGCATAATGATGGTCCAGGAACCCCCAACGTCCACCAACCATATTCTAAGCGCTGAGCCCGTACAGTACAATCCCGGCTTATGCCCGGCGTCCACTTCATTTTCCATTGTCTTTCCATTTAACTCACCACTATGGGTTTTCTCCTAAGCCTCAAACCGGGCACCCTATACCCTAACTGATAGAGCAGTTTCAACCTTTTTTCCATTCCGTTCAGCTCCCTGCATTTATGGGTTCTAGCTGTTACTAGCTTCCCCCCTATACTACACCCTAAACCCTACACCCAAAACCCTTAAAAAAAAATAGACCCAAAACCCTAAACCCTGCTGAGGCTTCCCTTGGTCTAACCTTGCTTAAACCCTAATCTACGGTTAGAAGTCTGGGCCCCTAATATGAGCCCTTAGGCCTGTTCGGGGGATTCCAGGGCCCCTTAAGGGTACATATAGGGTATATAACAGGCATACAAGGATCCCGGGTCAAGGGCGCATACTAGGGGCCCATGGCCTGATAATCCCTATAATACATCCCCAGGGTCCCTGAAGGCCCCCTACTTTCAGAAACTCCCAACTAATCGATTCTTTGGGAAAAGCACATGCACTTCTACCGGGTAGATATGACTGTAGCGGCCCTCAAAACCATTACTCTGAACCCTATAACCCCTTAAAACCTTGCACCCTAGATAGTTGATGGTTTAGGGTACCCTAAACCCTGTACCCCAAACCCACAGGTCTGTATTCCGCATGTTCATGGGGTGTCACCCCCGACTACTCCTGCGGGGGATGGCTTCATGTGGAAACAGAAGCCGGGCCTGGGAGGAGGCACATTTCGGTTTGTTTCGAATTTTGCAGACTACACAAATAACCCCTATATAATCCCAGTTTCCATTTCATTTTCCATTTTCTTCTCCATTTGATTCTCCATTATTGGGGTAATATTGGGTACCCTAGTTTTGGGGCTTAGGGAGTTTAAGCCTTGCAGATTTCAGGGATAACGCTAAGGGTTTCAAGGTTTTTGGGGTTTAGGGTTGAGTGTTAGGGTTCAGGGGCAGCTGAAAGTGCTTGAGGCCTAGATATCTAGCACATGCATGGCCTGAATGACGGATCCCCGCTCTGTGGTACGCAGCATTTTCACCTGGATGCTACTGTTCCAGGGCATATGAACGGTGCAAATGGAACAGCAAACTTGGAGCTACTGCCCGCCAAGCCTGAACTGTGCTCGGTGCCTGTGCGCCACGGAGCTGCCCACCAGAATGGTTCATAGCAAGCAACTTTCATGTTCATGACCCCTGTATACCTTACAATCTATGAACTATGGTATCCCGTCGTTTCTGTTGGGTTGTGTACTTGGCCTGGATGTTGATTAGGATGCATACTCCGAAGGGCGTGCTCGGTGAAAGCCAGGGCCAACTTCCTAGCGAAGCCGACCGTGTTCGCAGACACGGTCTCACCTACCTTTGCTCAAGTTCAAAGTAAAACAAAACGTATCTGCATGCTACACTCTGCATCAGAAAGCCGTGAGGCCCTAAGTTTTCCAGGCCCCTGTAGCTTCTCGTTTTAGCTGAAGTATTTTTCCCACATTGCCCTTCCGAAATCCCTATATACTCACTTCCCTACCACAAGGCCAATCATTCCCCTGAGCTTGACAGCAGCTCAACAGGCATGATGTGGTCGCAAGTCCCCTTGAGACTCCAAGCTCTTGATGGAGCACCGCCGATCCCGCGCGATGCTGACGCTCACCTGTAGCTGCAATTTCAGGGGTACAGAACTGATCATGCACGGCTCAGGGATTTCTTGCAGGATTTCAGGATGACAGGTATCAAGGCGATACTGAGTTTGTGACGGGGCCTGAAGATGTCCGTGGGGCACAAATGGGTTCTGAAGGACTTGGACTACTTGGTAAGTCTGGGAAGGATAATGAGCAGGCTTTTCAAGAAGATCAAGACTTTGCTTCGTCGGAGCCCCTAGAGTTTCGCGCCCCAGGAAACGCGGCCGTGTGGAAGGCTGCGTCAACCTGCTTTGCTTCGTAACCAAGCCCTGACAGTTGATTTTAAAACTTCTGCATGACCTTAGTATACCATGATACCCCGATGCCCAGGGTATAAAGTATAAAGTACTGAAGAACAACCTTATAAACCCTGTACGTCCCCAATTTCTATTGCATGTCGCATGTTCTGTTGCAATTGATTATCCATTACTCTTGTGAACCCTAACAACCCAACGATACTTTGGTATCCACAGTGTGTCCAGCGCTGAAACCCAAGACATCACTCTCAACCCCAAACACCAGCATTTCTAGTAACACATATGGTCATATGGTAGTTTATACTACATAATAGGGCCCCCAATTATGGACCCCAGTACTTATACTGTAATAATCCTCATGTTATTGGGACCCAAAGCCCCGCACCATCCCAGGACTGGTACACTTCAGCTTTAACCGCACTGTAAGCCATGGCACGTCTATACCTGCCAGTATAGAATTCTACCAGCTGACAAAAGTTCAAATAATAACCAAGTTAAAACTTCCCTAAAGTCATTATTATAGATAGCACTGGTGTTTGTGTTATTCCCTAAGCCCTAAACCCTAAACCCCCTACCTAGGATCTATACAGCAGAGTTTCATAGCAGACGGAGTCCGAGGCCGGTGTGGGCTTCGTGTATCACAAGGCCGCCGATGGAAGCTGGCTACAGGCTCTGCAGACCTTAGGATTTTTGTGTGGTGTTATAGGGTTTTATAGGGTTATATAGGCTTTAGGATAATGGAAAAGAAAATGGACGCTATTATTTTGGGTTTTTTATAGGGTTCAGGGTTTAGATTATATAGGGGTAATGGAAAAATGGATGCTACTATTTTGAGGTTTAGGGTTTAGGCCTTTGTTAGGTGGACTCCCCACACTGTGATAGTCACGATAGGGGAGAATAAGGATTACAACAGGTCCTCTTGTATTCCTGTAGGGTCCTCTTATATATTCCTATTATAACACTATTGCAGGATGGGGGGGTCCTCCTAACACGAACTTTCTTGTCCGTTTTCGAGTTGGATGTTAAAAGGACTATGCTACTCTCTTTCGGGGTGCATGATGCGGAACCTGGATGTTAAGGCTTTAGGTTTTCGAATACAGGTCTGCAACTTCCCACGTAGATCCCCGCGAAAATAGACTCAATTCGCGTCTCTGCGGTTTGGTGCCTGGAGTGCTTCCTGGAGTTTATCCACCCATAAAAATACGAATAAGAACAATATTAACACTAATAATCAATATAAGAAAAACAACAAAATCCCCTCCACCCCCAAAAACCAATATCNNAACGTAGTGACTAGGTCCCTCCTTTCCGCAACCTGTTGGGTTCAATCATAGGCACCCCCTACGCGGGCCATGCATTCCAGGGCACCCTACATGCCCTAAAGGATTGCTGAAAGGATGCCTCCAATGATAGTAAGCTGCCCAACATTCCACACGTAATGCCCACAGTATCCCTACATCGGGCTCTCTTTCTTCACTGTGAAACAACCCAGGCCACAATCAGTTGTTAACCAAAGCAGCACCAGGTGCTTGCACCTGACAGTTTGAAGCGTCCGCAGCGCCCGTGCGCACGCCGTGCTGGGCTAGGCATGCGCTGGGAGTTCTCCACCAGCAGCCATGGCAACGCCCCATGGCCGAGATGAGCTAGCAGCTTTTTCGTCTGGTCTTTCCATACTGTCACGATATCCAATGTTGCTACAAGCTTTTATTGTATTTTCGCGACGGCGGGGACGACGACAAGTACAACTACAGTTGCAACTACAAGTGCAAACTGAAAGCAGCTATCCCAACGCGGATGCTGCTCTTCTTCCTCTTCCTCTTGCTCCTCCTCTTTTTCCTTCTGTTCGTGCTGTTGTTGCTGCTGCTTCTGCT